>VBRH01000294.1:162047-180226 GCA_014578085.1 Cardamine resedifolia | reverse complement strand
CTGTAGGCAGGATATCCGCGCCTCAACAAGCTCCATGACATCAGTTCCCAAGCCCCTCAAGTTTCTCCGTCCTCATTATGGAACTCTCAAGGAATTTCATGTAAAAATGGCGGAGTCTGATCTCAAAGTATGCCTTCAGACATTTTAAGTCATTTCTCACTAATACCTACTTGCTCGTTCTATTGGGTATTGGATTAAAGATCGCATTTCCTGTTTTTGCAGAAAATGTTGGCCGATATACTGTCTGTCCTGGCACTGACCATGTCTGCTGAGGGTGAAAGGGTATGCTTTAATCTGTATTGCTATTGTTGTAGGAGTAGTAAAATTTATTTCCTTATCTATTGCTATTGGCTTCACATTTATATCACTGGATTCCTTTTTGGTTTTTCCTCTTTTGATGTCTTACCAGATTTGTATTTTGTGGTTCATGGTATAATTTGATGCAGTAATTTGTTGCTGGTCCTTTGTTATACAATACTCTTTCAGGAAAGCTTAAACTATAGGTTGACTGGATCAGAGGGTGACATCGGATCATGGGGTCACGAATATGTTAGGAATTTGGCCGGAGAGATTGCAGAAGAGTATACCATGCGTCAGGTTAGAAAACAATTTGGTATTTGCAATGTTATTTTGCTTGAGGAGTTTTACTCATTAATCTTGCGAAGTCATGGATAGTTTATGTTTGGGTTTTCTCTGCTGGTCTGTTAATGATTATGACAATGTGCTTTCTATTTTTTTTTAGAATTGTTGCTTAAAATGGTTATATGCTCTTTCTTTTTGCTAAATCAGGGTGAAGAGTCCTCCATTGATGATTTAATGCTACTTGTGCGTCAAATTGTTGCTTTCCACATGAAGGTGAGATGCTTCTCATGCTTACTTTTTTTGGTCGGTTGGCCCCTTGTAATAAGATAGGGTTCCATTGTATATCTAAATTAACAAGTTTCATTGATAGGGTTGATATTTGCACCTCTTGTTTTTTCCAATCTTTAATGGATCCCATTTTGTTTCTTGTAGCATAATGCTGAAACCGAAGCTGTAGACCTTTTAATGGATGTTGAAGATCTTGATCTCTTACTTGAGTATGTAGACAGAACAAATTTCAGGAGGACGTGTAACTATCTCACGAGTGCAGCAAAGTAATTTAACTATGATGATCTTATTCATTTCACTAGCATTTCACCCTTATCTGTGGATTTATACCACTCATACTCTTATTTTCATATGAGACAAGATCTCAAGTGCTTTGCTAGGTTATCTTGCACATGATCACTTCCTTTGACATTGTATTTATTTTTTTCTTCAGGTATCTGCCAGGACCAGATGACATGTTGGTTCTAGATATTGCTTACATGATCTACATTAAGTTTTCAGAATATCCAAACGCTCTCCAAATTGCGTTATTTCTTGACAACATGCAGGTCTGGGTTCTAATCTTCATATAGCACTTAATATTCTCTTTCTGCACCATAGCGGCAGTTGGGAAAAGCTTTCCTCTACTTTATGTGTTTTTCTTATGACATATATTTCCCATTTTACAGTATGTGAAGCAAGTATTTACCTCATGTACCGATCTGCTAAAAAAGAAACAATTCTGCTACATGATTTCACGTCATGTAAGTTCTTAATTATTTAAAATCAGCATAGAGGTACAGTACATGATGATTTACTTTCTTATATCTCTTTTCTCTTGATATTCCTCCATGCAGGGTATCACCTTTGTGCTTGACCGTGAGATGGTTGAAAATGACGATGACAGAGAAATGCTACAGGATATTGTTAACAATACTAAGTTGAGTGAAGGATATCTGACTCTTGCTAGGGATATTGAGGTCATGGAGGCCAAGTCGCCTGAAGATATCTACAAGGTATATTAGTTTAATAGAATATTATTATTTATGCCTCTTACTGATTTATTTGGTTACACGATATGTTTACGTCAGTGTCTCTTACCTTTCCAATGAAATTTTGCAGGCTCACTTGCTTGATGGCAGGGCTAGCTCTGGTCCAAGTGTGGATTCAGCTAGACAAAATCTGGCTGCAACTTTTGTGAATGCATTTGTAAATGCTGGTTTCGGCCAGGTGTGATTACTGAATCTTATGATGTGCAAAATAGCAAGAAATTTGTAAGCCTCCCTTTTGATATATTTTCTTATTACAGGACAAATTAATGACAGTGCCATCAGACTCAACCAGTGGATCATCAGCTGGAAACTGGCTCTTCAAAAATAAAGAACATGGAAAGACCAGTGCAGCTGCTAGTCTGGTATATCTCTGCTTACTTGATATATTGACTAGTGTGATCTTGGAAGAAAATTGTAACAGGACCTCGTTGTTTCCCTATGCTAGGGTATGATTCTGTTGTGGGATGTGGACTCCGGACTTGCTCAACTCGATAAATATTTCCATAGTAATGATAATCCCATCATTGCTGGAGCTCTACTGGGAGTTGGGATTGTTAATTGTGGCATTAAGAATGACTGTGAGCCTGTGAGTTGATTTATTTTCGATTTTATTGGAATACCTGTGTTCATTATTTTTCGCGATTCAATCTTTCACTCAGCTTTCTTTCTCAGGCATTGGCCCTTCTTGGAGAATACATTGACAAAGAGGATTCATCTGTCCGAATTGGTGCTATTATGGGTCTCGGAATTGCATATGCGGGTTCCCAAAGTGATCAGGTGAAGACGTTTTATCTTCATACCTATAGTGCTATGTTGAATGTTCTGTTGACGAGACAATAACATGCTCACTGTTTGGACAGATAAGAAGCAGTCTGTCTCCAATACTGGCTGATGCAAAAGCACCTCTCGATGTGATTGCATTTGCTGCACTTAGTTTGGGAATGATTTACGTTGGTTCGTGTAATGAGGAGGTTGCACAATCTATTATATTTGCTTTAATGGATCGGAGCGAGGCAGAACTAGGTGAAGCACTGACTCGCTTCTTACCTCTTGGACTTGGACTTCTGTACCTTGGCAAACAGGTAGGCAGCAAGTGGTACTTGATTATTTTTTTTGTTCGTGTACCCGATCGTTATTTCTCAAGCTTGTCAGTGTCAACTTGTTCCAATATCGAGCAGGAAAGTGTGGAGGCTACTGCAGAAGTTTCGAAGACGTTCAATGAGAAAATCAGAAAGTATTGTGATATGACACTTCTTTCATGTGCGTATGCTGGAACCGGAAATGTCCTTAAGGTATCTGGTCAAGTGTGCTAGTGGTTGAATTACATAATTCACTTCTTTCTAGTTAGCCGCTGACTCTTCATTTGGTCAGGTCCAAGACCTTCTGGCTCAGTGTGGAGAGCATTTGGAGAAAGGTGACATGCACCAGGGCCCAGCTGTACTTGGACTAGCGATGGTTGCTATGTCTGAAGAATTGGGTCTTGATATGGAGATTCGTTCTCTGGAACGCGTGCTGCAGTATGGAGAACTGAACATTCGGCGTGCAGTCCCTTTGGCTTTTGGTCTCCTATGTATATCAAACCCAAAGGTGAATACTCTTTTTGTAACTTTAGTTTTACTTTAAGAATACTGCTGTTACTCTCTAATCTTTTCCATAATTTCAGGTGACTGTTATGGACACCCTAAGCCGGTTAAGCCATGACACTGATTCAGAAGTTGCCATGGTAAGTTATCTTTTTACCGCTCATGGTTGAGGTAGTAGTTATTTCATTGACTCAGTTTGCAACGTTGGACTGATGTTTCATCTGATTCCTACAGGCAGCAATTATTTCCCTTGGTTTGATAGGCGCTGGAACCAACAACGCAAGGATAGCTGGCATGCTTAGAAATCTTTCCAGCTATTATTACAAGGATGCCAGCCTTCTCTTCTGTGTAATGTGGTATTTTTATTGTTTTTTCGTTTTCGATAAACACGCTTGTTCTCATTGAGTAAAGTCATAATGCAGGTGCGTATTGCTCAAGGGCTGGTGCATATGGGAAAGGGTCTCCTAACTCTCAGTCCCTTCCACTCCGAACGGCTATTGCTATCACCGTAAGTGTAAACATATATTTTATGAGTACTTGGCTTTCACAGCTTCACCCTATGAATCCTAAACATGGATTTTGTGTGTTTGTACACAGAACTGCGCTTGCTGGTATAGTGACATTGTTGCATGCATGCCTTGACATGAAATCCATCATACTGGGGAAATACCACTATGTGCTCTACTTCCTTGTTTTGGCGATGCAGGTGAGTGCAATGTTCTATCCCCTGACTTTTTGTAATGGACTAAAGCAATGTTTTATCTACTAACTCAATGCGGTTTGAGTGTGTAGCCAAGGATGATGCTGACGGTGGATGAGAACCTGAAGCCCATCTCGGTGCCAGTGCGGGTAGGACAAGCGGTTGATGTGGTTGGACAGGCGGGTCGACCTAAGACAATAACTGGGTTCCAAACACACTCAACACCAGTTCTCCTTGCTGCTGGGGAGAGAGCTGAACTAGCAACCGAGAAGTATGTTGTTCCTCTAAACCCCCCTTGCGTTACATTATCCTACTCGAAAGGAAGCTCTGTTTTACATATTGGAATCTAAAAGTCGAATTTTTTTTTGGGTAACAGGTACATTCCGTTGTCGCCCATATTAGAAGGTTTCATCATATTGAAAGAAAATCCAGACTACAGAGAGGAGTGAATCCAAAAGTTGGAAGTGCGAGCATTTGAAGAAAGAGAGAGCCTTTTAGTACTTTCCTATGGGTTTTATGTGCACAATATAAGTCTTTTTTTTTTTTTTTGCTTAGTATATTCGCGTCTGTTCCCAAGATATGAGTACTTCACAATCTCTCCTTATTAACAAAAATCGCTTCATTGCATTTTGTAGGAACTTTTTGTTCACTTTTAACATCATTCTAAACCGAAAAGCTGGATATGTTTCAAATCCAATTCTTTTAACATGCTCTTTCAAATCACCTACTTCTTCTTTTTTTTTCCCTATAGAATAGGGTAAAAGTTAAGCTTGACATATTGACTACAACATCAACATTAACATCTTTGGTTTGCTATCCTGGAACTTGAGTTTCATGCTTTGTTAGCACTCAAACCTTCAATTTGTCATGCAAATTTGGCTCCTCTCGTTGTCTTCAGGATTTGGCAAAGACTATGATCTATTATAAAATGTTGTAAGCTGACCCAGCCGGCTACATATACATATATAGCGTGCACGACTTCCCTTTTGGGTATTTTTTTTTTGCATAATCTTCGTTCCCAACTACCACAAAAATAATTCTCTCGTAAAACAACAAGTATTTAATCTTATTGAAATTAACAACCAACAAAAGTAAAATCATGTACATGTATTGTCATATTGAAGGTTAAGTTTCTGCCACTAAATATATAAATTTCCCTAAAGGAGAAAAAAAAAACAAAAAAACAAATGAATGGAATACAGTCTTTGACCGTTTGTTTTGGTAGACATAAGGATAAGGTATATATCAAAATTAAATTATTCTCCTTCAGCCAGAATAAAGAAAGGTAGCTTGAGTAATTTAATGCCCGCGACCCCTTGGACTCGGACCTGACGCCAAACGCTGAAACCAGGAATCCACCGTCGACTTCATATTCTCCACCGTCATCGTTGCTCTTGTTTCTCCCGACTTCTCCGTTAGAACCCTTCCCGCCGCTGCCGGAACCACCACGTGTTCTACTACCAACAACGCCACCATCACCACCACAATCAAGACAGTAGTCCAACTAACTCTCCTCATTTTATTTGAATTTATCTTCTTTATGTTATACCGACAAAGAAAAAAAGAAAACAAGAGCTTTGAAGTAATCAGGTAATAAACTAAAAGTTATTTTTTTGTTTGGTTATCAAAGAGTATTTGGGAGTTATAGTTATGTGGAATCAGATAAATGAGAGGAAGTATGTGTAAGTATATATACTTATATAAGTTACGCGGAAGGAAGTGGTCATGACTCGAGAGCTCATCACTTAGGTCGGATTTTCCCTGCGCCATCTCACCTTTTGCGTGTTGACCAAGTATTGTGACTTGAACGGGTCGCTCTATGATACTTTACAAATTGTAAAATTACATATATACCCATCTAAATTAATGAGAAATTTGTTTAAAAGTGTGTGCTAAAGAATTTTTCTATAAAACTAGTTATCAAAGCTAATAAAACAACATGCAAATTTATCAAGATATTATCATTATATTCGTAGCTTTTTATTTAGATTTTTAATAGGAAGAATACATACATTTTCACCTTAGCAATGATTAATTTTATACTATATCTAGTAAAAATATTTTTATTTTAAATATATATTTTTATTAAGGCAAATTACATACCAATAAATAAAATATCTGGATTACAATGATTATGCACGATTATATTTTATTAAGGAAAATTACATACCAATAAATTTGTTCTGACAAGTCATGCTTGAGTTTTGAAACTTAACGCGTAAGTCACTACTTGACTAAAACCCTTTAACAAATAAAAAAAAAAGTCACTATTTGACTAATTAAGGTACTGCAAGACTGCAAGGGGACCAATTCACAGTTTTACCTAAATAATTCTCTTATCAGTTTAGGTTGGGGGGAAATATTGAAAAATAATACATTATGATTTATGAGTTGATTAAGATTAAGAATGTTGATATTTAAGATAAAATTACGTATCAGTTGTGTTAGTAGGTATATTAGTTTGATGGGAGTGGATAATTAAAATATACAAATAAATGAAAAACAACGTAAGAGTTTGGTAGATGGGTTTTCCTGTTTAAATTCTTTGGAAATCTCATGTGGTTTGTAGGTGGGTTTGTTATTCAATATAAAATGTTACTCCTTTTATTCTTTAAAGATAGTTGTTTTAGAAAAAGAATTTGTTTAACAAAGATGAATGTTTTGTATTTTCAATACAAAAATTGTGTAATATTTCTTGACTTGTCTCTATTAAATACAGTTAAAATAAAGAAAATAGTTAATATTTAATTAAAAATAAAGATATTTTAGGTTATGCAAAAAAATATTAATATATGTGCATAATCTTAAAAATTTATGTTTGAGGAATATAGGGAGTAGTTTCTAGTCATAAAAGCATATCTATTTAAAGAGTGTTGTTATTATTCAACAAATTTTTTAATGTGTGTGTGTCTTATGACGGTTTAATATCAAGAAACCTTGACATTCAAAACATGAGGATTTTGACTTGTATTCCAAGTTTAAGGGATAGTATTGCGCTATACCAAACTAGTAAAAGTCCGTAAGGATTTGTCAAAGCTCATGCATATATATGTTTATTTTTATTTTTGTATACCAGAAAATTTTAGACTTCTTGCCGAAGATCAGAGCATATTAAATTGGAGTACTAACGATTCTTGACTTTCAAGATATTTACTGTAATTTCAAATACATAATATTATGTTTTTACAAATATTCGGTGACACACAACCTGTTATCTTTGCCTACATTTCTAATATGGATTATTTGAGTATTTCCATATAGTTAAAACTAAAAACTAGAAGTTTATTAATTGAGGTTTAGCATAGCTTCTCTAAGAATTATTGGGTCATAAAAAAATTGTCAAATTTACCAGAAAAAATATAATTAAATGTTTTGTCTAGTACCATAAGTTGTGTGTTTAGGAAGCCTTGTTATATTTTTTAGAAATATTTCCTACTAGAGGGTTTGGTGGGAGTTGGATTTACATAGAGTTAGTTCATTTTTAAAATTGAGAAATTATTAAATTTGTAGATGGGTTTATGTTTTTGAAAGTTTTGTATAACAACTTGTTTGACAAAAAAAAAAAAAAGTTTTGTATAACAACTTCAAGAATCAAATGGAAGTCCATGGTATTCTCAAAATTGTATGTTATGAATTGCAATCATAAATATTCTACATCCAAATAACACTATATGCTAATAGAATTATAAAATCAGTAAAAACTAAACTTTTGAATTACAAAGTCATTTACCAAAAATAACAAATATAATTTATCAGCGAATTGAAAATTTCAAAAGAAACCATCATATAATTTCAATTCTTTTGTTATTTCGCTTATGTAACAGATTATATTTCAATGGTTTTACATGATGATTCCACAAATTTGATTTGACTTAAAAAGAAAATTTTTGAATGGATTTAAAAGTCATCAAACCAATAACATTGAATTTTATATAAGAAATTTAAGTGCATAAACTAATAATAATTCAAAAATGCTCAAAAGTCCTTTTTTTAATAACAATAACCCATTATTACTGTGGTATTTTTAGGGGAAAATAAAATAAAAAGTGTACTATTAATTCAAACGTATCCAAACAAATATACGGCCCATTAGGCTAAATACGTTAAGTTAAGCTGAAGAGAAGGCGGCCCATCTCCGGAGCATAAGCTTCGTCTGCTTCGTCAGCTCCCAAAACCTCTCTAGGGTTTTACTATCTCGAACCTTACCTCTCTCTCACACACACACATTCTCTCCGTTTGTGAGCTGTTGTAGTCATTAAGCAATGAAGGTGAAGGTGATATCGAGATCGGTTGATGAATTCACTCGAGAAAGAAGTCAGGATCTTCAGGTAATTTTGCATATCCAATTCGTTTGCATATCAAGAATTATTGTTCAGTTTTGACTCCCACCTCAATTTCTCTCCATATTCTTATCAATTCTATGAAATTTGGGTGATCCCAGAGGGTCTTTCACAACTTCGACCCCAGTCTCCGACCCATGGAGAAGGCTGTAGAATACCAGAGAGCTCTTACAGCTGCCAAATTAGAAAAGGTATTGAAATTATTTGCCTTTCAATTTTTATTTATTTATTTTGGTTTAGTTTTGATTTTCACTGTCTCGTTTGGATTTATTAGTTTTCGAAAAATTTCCTCAAATTTGTCTTTGTTTTTGTTTTTGCTCTTCTTTAGATATTTGCAAGGCCTTTTATAGGAGCAATGGACGGTCATCGTGATGGAGTCTCGTGTATGGCGAAGAACCCAAATTACCTTAAGGGAATCTTCTCAGCTTCTATGGATGGAGGTAAATATCTTTCTCTTGTTTTCTCGAAAATATAATGAATTACCAATGCCAATAATCTATATGGTGAATACTTGGTTGATACATGGATAGTCATTTCTCGAAAGTTTGGTCTTTCTAAGTTTGCTACCAATGGTTGTTACTGAAACTGATACTATATTTCTTCTCCGCAGATATTCGCCTTTGGGATATCTCTTCAAGGTTAAAAACTAAACCTTTTTTCAACTAATTTGGAGATCATTTAATTTTTCCTGTATTAAATTCTCTGTTCTACGCAGGCGTACAGTTTGCCAATTCCCTGGTCATCAAGGTGCTGTGCGTGGACTTACAGCATCCACTGATGGAAATATATTGGTTTCATGTGGCACTGATTGCACGTAAGATATAGGAATTTATTGTTTAAGTTGTTCAGTCCTTGACTGTATTTCACACTGTCAAACTAAGGTGAATGGATTTCCGTAGTGTTCGTTTGTGGAATGTTCCTCGTCCTTCGCTTGAAGATTCTAACTTTGCATCTGAAAATTCTGTCGAGGTGCTTCGTCTTTAACTTTCCTTTTACATTTTATCATGAAGAGCTTGCTCTCTTTTGATGATTTCTAACGTACAATCTGAATAACATATCTTATTATTGCATATATTTTTCTCAGCCATCCGCGGTGTATGTCTGGAGGAATGCATTCTGGTAAAATTCTTACAGTCTTCATTTAATATCTCATGATTGTTTTGTTGACAAAACTTGAGCTGTTATGCTTTCTTTCATTTCTAGGGCCGTTGATCATCAGTTTGAAGGTGACCTTTTTGCTACGGCCGGAGCTCAACTAGATATATGGAATCATAATAGGTACTCAAGACTCCTGTCAAATAAATCTCTGATGTTTGTTTTATTTTGAATTTAAACAGTGCTCATGGTTCCTTTTTTTGTAATTAGGTCTCAGCCAGTTCAGAGTTTCCAGTGGGGAACTGACTCTGTAATATCTGTCCGGTTTAATCCTGGAGAGCCTGACATATTGGCAACATCTGGAAGGTATATACTCTATACTTTATTCTTGTATATGTTAAGTATTTATCTGAGTTAGACCTTCCATAGCTTTCTCTAACACTTTAAGAGGGTTTCTTTTCTTCCAGCGATCGCAGCATAACCATTTATGATCTACGCATGTCTTCTGCAGCTAGGAAGATTATCATGATGGTATAGTTCAAACTTTTTCTCGTCATATGTAACCATTTTTTATCCCTCGAACTTAAAATTGCAACCTTGGTTTGCGAATTGCTTCATCTTTTGGCAGACAAAAACAAATTCAATCGCATGGAACCCCATGGAGCCTATGAACCTGACAGCTGTAAGTGATAATAATCTTGTGAAATTTTCTCTGATGGGTGTTGCTAACCAGAGGAAATGAGCAATTGTATTTTTCTGATGCATTTATTTTATCCCATGGTTAAACTGAATAGGCTAATGAAGATGGCAATTGCTATAGCTTTGATGGTAGAAAGTTGGACGAAGCCAAGTGTGTCCATAAAGATCATGTTTCTGCAGTGTAAGAATTATAAATCCCAGATATCAGCTAAAGTATTAGACAGGATATCATCCTACTGCATAATGGTTCATCTAATTTCATCATTTTGCAGGATGGATATTGATTTTTCACCAACTGGTCGTGAATTTGTTACGGGTTCTTATGATCGATCTGTGAGAATCTTCCCATACAATGGAGGACACAGCAGGGAAATCTACCATACAAAGAGGATGCAGAGGTACAATCTAGTGAACAACTCTGTTTATACTTGATATTCAGATGCCCTGGTTAATCACCTGTTAATTTAAAAGTAGTCTTAATAAATTCTATATTTGAATGCTTATTCTTTTCTTGTAGAGTATTCTGTGTCAAGTATAGCTGTGATGCTACCTACGTAATATCGGGCAGCGATGACACCAATCTCAGGCTATGGAAGGCCAAAGCATCAGAGCAATTGGGAGTTGTAAGAATCTGTGCCTTTGTTACACTTGCATTAGGTTGATTTATACAAAATAAAAACCGGAAGAGATTTACAACAGGGAAAAGCCATTGATTAATTAGTGCATTTGATTATGAGATATTACTCGTACTCATATGTTGATTGTTGTGTTTCAGATTCTTCCAAGGGAACAGAAGAAGCATGAGTACAATGAGGCTGTGAAGAACCGGTACAAGCATCTTCCTGAGGTCAAGCGCATTGTGAGGTACATAACCAAAAATAAAAATATATATACCCATTGTTTTCCCCATGTTTCTATCTTTGGAGATTGTCAAAAGATACCTATTGTAACATCGTAACGTTTTGGATATTGTGATATACAGACACAGGCACTTGCCAAAACCAATATACAAAGCAATAGGGATAATCAGAACCATGAACGATTCGAAGAGGAGAAAAGAAGCGCGAAGGAAAGCTCACAGTGCTCCAGGAACAATTGTCACTAAACCTCTGCGCAAAAGAAGGATCATCAGAGAAGTGGAGTGAGTTTACAATTTCCTTAATTCACAAGTCATTAAGGTTGATGATGATACGTTGAGGGATTGTATTGGTATAGTGAGATTAAGATTAGAAACATGAACAATTTTGCTGTGTTGTACTCTCTCTCTGTTCTATAAGTTATGCTCATTTGGGTTTTTTTCTTTTCTCTCTTATCGTGTTCATGAATTGTTCCTTTTTGGGCGTTATAAAGATGATATTCAAAGTGATATTTTGACTTCAAAGATTATTGCTTATAAAACTTACCATCAGTCTGATGAATTTTGCGGACTTTCGATATGTTGGAAGCCTACAATAATTAGATTTGATTAACTATTAACACTACAACTTTACTAACTTTTTAGATTTCTTTCTATATAAAGATTGATCACAGATAAAGACTACGCTTGTACAACTACTAATTCATGAAAAGAAACACATTGCAAGTATATGAGATACCAAAAGACAAAAATATAAAGCAAGTATATGAGATACAAAAAGAAGGAAAACTTATTTAACTGTATTAGATAGTGAACAAGCTCGCAAAGGTCTTAAACTTACATCAACACAAATCAAAAGGAACAATCGCATCACCACAGACTCAAAAGTTCTCCAGTGAGAGATCCTGACTGCATGTTTTAGGGTAAAAAGAAAGCATTTCCTACAAAGCATCTCTGGACAAGTCATACAATCTTCATTATCTAAATCAAAGAGCCTTCACGGTAGAAGAATCAAAACCCAGGGGTTAACTTCCATAAACATACTAAAAAGATCAATGATCACCAACGGTAATCAGTTCATATTCAACAAGAGACAGGTTGTTATCCTCTTTGACTGTGAAAGACGCAGGTTCAGTGGCTTCGATGCGTCCCCATTTATCAACCCCTAGCCTCATTGTACCCTTGAACATATCTATCCTTGAATTGCGCAGTATCACCGTTGCCCCCGGCGTCATGAGATCAACTACACACACATAAAAAAAAAGAATCAGTGCCAACACACGATTAGAATACCAACTTTACGAAAGTTTTGGGATCATATACAAAATTCAACTACACATAACAAATCATCTGACCAAGCAAGTTTGACCATCACTAGTGGCTAGACTAAATACATTTACATTATACAACTTACAAATCATCTGACCAAGCAAGTTTCACGATAACTAGTGGCTAGACTAAGTACACTTAAACTATCCAACTCCACATAATGAGGCCAACGTAAAGACCTCAACACAATTTTTGGCCTTTGATGGATGTATAATATCAGTACCAACATCAACCTACACATAACAAATCATCTGACCAAGCAAGTTTCACCATAACTAGTGGCTAGACTAAGTACACTTAAACTATCCAACTCCAGTCAAATATAAGGAATGATACTATACATCCATCAAGGCCAATAAGTCTTTCAGTAGCAAAAATCCATCATTAAATGAGCGACAGACAACAGCAGGCTTGTGCAGATTTTCACAGTGTAGATTTCATTTCCTTAATCAGACAAGATGATAGATTTTTCGTAATAGATGAAACATTACCATTCTAAGTACTATACTACTAATACATCATTCATCAAACAAGACTAGCAAAATCACATTTAACCATTTGCTCAAAATGACAATAAAAATTCACGAAACAACAAAGGATCAGACTTTATCACTCCAATAAACTGTGAAACTAGCCATTTCTAAATCATGAAAGCAAAAGAAAAAAAGTGAGTAACCTTGATCGTTACGAGCAGTGAAGAGAATACATCCGGTTTCATCTCCGATGAGACACTCAACGATTCGACTGGGCTGAGACGGCCGACTCATAGAACTCCCCGGACGAGCCTTCCGGGTAACAGGAACCACGATATTAGCATCAATGACCTTAACGGTCAATGTGTGACCGGTCGTTCCAGGCTTTAGCTGTTCCACCTTCACAAACACCGGTTTTCTCTTCGCCGTCGACGTTCCTGACGCAACCGCTGCAGCTCCTGTCGTCGCCATCGCTCTTTTACTCTCAGAAATTTACAAATCCAGATTTCGCGTTCGCCCTAATTGAACTTTTGGGAAGTGAAATGGGAATTTAGGGTTTATAAAGAGAGACGATGATGTGCTCTCTCCCAAGACGGGACGAGAGTAATTATCACCTGCTTTACATTATCATAAACTTGCCACGTGTCATGTTCTGGTTTGATTTTGTCGGTCAACGTTCTGGTTTGATATTTATCACATTTCCTTACATATATCATCACATTCATAAATGAATGTTATTTATTTATACATTAATGTAATACATTTCGTAGGTGAAAACTGTAAAGACACTAAACTAATGCTTCTTTGTTGATTCGGTTTCTTCAACCACCACCAACGCTTGCTCTTCTTCGGTTGGCCGCGGTGGAGACGAAGACGGTGACTTATCCTCCGGCGATTCTTGTTGCTCCGGGAGAGTTTGTTCTTGATGTTTCTCCTCTTCCTCGGAATGTAATTGTAGATTCTGCCGTCTGTATCTGATTACTACCACTATGATAAACACTGCTATAAAACGGGTCTTGAGAGCAGTGAGGTTCCAGAATGCAGTAACAGCAGAGCCTGCCACGAACTTCTTGTGTGTGCAAACTCCCCAAGCTTCAACTATTCTCTTATGTGCATTTTCAGCTACAAAAAAAAACAAAAGATCCTTTCTTTTATTGCCATGGACCCATTTAAGAGCAATTTACATTTGTTAATAGAGTTTACCTTTTTGGTTAATCTGACTCGCGTAACATGAATATAGCTTTGGAACGGTGAAGCTGAGGAAGAAACCTGTTCCACCAAACAATGCATACTTTGTGTCAATTCTACTAGATACAATGACAAGAACATAGTTAGATTTCTTTGGAGTGTTGTTGACATTAGTGTTCCAACAAAACATACCAAACGCACATAACCTCCACAATGTTATGAGGGAACCATACTCAGCTCCTATTAGAACAAAAGGTGCCACCTGAAATCAAAGTAAAATCAGCTTAAGATGGACAAATACAGCGTGTGAATCACATTCAGTGGAGAAGAGTTGTTATATGAGAATGGCGAAAGTTTTACTTTGAGTGTCATTGCTGGTTCGCCAGAGAAAAGCTCGCTCGTCTTTGAAATGGCTAAATTGGTGATGGGAAGCATTCGTCTAGCTATTCGTAATACATCCTCTTCCTTCACTTTAAGCACTCTCCGCGGTTCTTCGGTTACCCTTCAAGGTAACAAAAATGGATCAAAACTTCAACACAAGTTGTTTATTTTGTTACATGTATTAGGACCCGAAAAGATTTGTACCTTTGGCGAATAGTATTTGACAAGAACGATACTCCAAGAAACAAAAGTCCAAGATAGGAGATCACAGAGAAAACACTTCAAACACACACAAAGTTTCATGAATGTGATAAATGATTGAAGCTAAAAAAAGATAAACCTTGACAGTGAAATCAATGTAATGTACCTAAAGTTAAATCCTTTAGCAAAGCAAGAAGATAGGAAACATAGACATCCGAAACCAAACCAGAGTGTTGATTTGGCAACATCTCTCCACATGATCAAATCACTGATATTCTCTCTAATCCGCTCCAAATCACCTAGACAAACATCTTCATCTGAATTACAAAATTATTGAGCAAATATTCATAGTAGAAGAAGAAAGTGAAATCAAATGAGCAGATAAACAAAGGACCAACTTTTACTTTGATCTGAAGATGGACAAGGAGAAGGTAACAGAGGAACTGAACTGAGCTTCTCCTTCTTAGACCGACCCGTTTTCTTCTGTTTCTTCGGTTTTTGGTTTTTCTCGTCGACCAATACAGCAATATGCTCCTTATTATCTTCCTTCGTTTCAGCCATCACTTCCGACCTCCGTCTCGATCTCCGGTAATTCCTCGGCGAGGCAGAAGCCAAAAGACCATTTTGCCCAACTTTCGTCTTACACCGTCGTGCCTCCGCAGCTTCCATATCGAAGCGATTGGTTAAACGGGTTCTCGATTTACGGAGAGGAGAAGGAGATAAGAGAAGGATTTCTCGAAGAGTAACAGGAGAAGATGGAGAATTGAGGGAGACAGGTGATGGGTAAGGAGTATCGTTGAGCTTCGGAGACGATAGAACCAAATCGAGAGATGGAATTGGCGATTTGATGAGAGTGTTGTTGACTCGAGCTAGACGTAATGCGGATCTAGGGTTCGAACGGAGGGAAGTAGGTGTAGAGTCCATTATATGTATAGGGTTTTTTGGAAAAGGGATAAAATTTTCGAATCTGAGGTGATTAAGAGAGGAATCTCAGGGAATTTTATTAGGGTTCTTGAAGATGAGATTTGAGGATTTTTATTCCGACATCTGAGCTTCTTCTTTTCTTTTTTGTCTGTTGAAGTGTCTCTGCTTTGTTCCGGCAACTGTGGATCAGATAGCCGTTGATTGAAAAAAGAAAAAGACAAATCTTTTGTTTATTTGAATATTAACGGCGGCAAAGTGGGTCCGTCTCTTTTTAACGGTAAAGATAAAATCACTTTAATTTTATCAAACAAATAAATCAGATTTTTGCTCCCAAAAAAAAAAAAGAGTTTCATAATTGAAAGGCCATGATTTAGATTTTAGAATACTCTTCCGGTTTTATTCCACCACAACGTTACAACTTTATTTGGTTTGTCTAGATTGAGTATTGTGTTAGACATTTCTATTAGTGTATATATAGAAAGTATGTAAATGTCAATAGTTTTACCCTAGTCTCTTCTATGTCTCTCTGTATAAATATATGTAATTACCATCTGTTGATATTATGAAGATTCAGCTCATACATGGTATCAGAGCATAACGATGCAAACACCTAAAACCCTAAAAATTTATTTCTTCTTCCAAACCAAACACAGCCGCCATGTCTTCAACACCCGACGCCATCACCATAGATCCCAACATTGTTCTTAACATCAACATGTCTAATGTTGTTAAGCTCACTCCCACCAATTACTTGATGTGGAGTCTTCAAGTTCATGCGCTTCTTGATTGCCATGGACTCGCCGGTCACCTTGATGGTTCTATTGTTGTCCCGCCAGCCACAATCACTGTTGCAACATCTGTCTCTGAAAACCCTGCGTTTCTTCCTTGGAAACGACAAGATAAGTTGATATACAGTGGTCTGAGGTACGCTGGATATGTTCTTTTCTTACAGAACTTGGACTTAAACTACCATCTGCCTCCGTGATTTACTGTGACAATATCGGGGCCACTTATCTATGTGCTAATCCGGTGTTCCACTCTCGAATGAAGCGCATTGCCTTAGACTATCATTTCATACGGAATCAAGTACAAGCTGGTATACTTCGTGTCTCTCATGTCTCCACCCATGATCAGTTGGCTGATGCACTAACAAAATCTATATCAAGACTACGTTTTCAATCAGCTAGTTCCAAGATTGGAGTCAAAGAGTTGCCTCCATCTTGCGGAGGCATATTAATGTATATATAGAAAGGATGTAAATGTCAATAGCTTTACCCTAGTCTCTTCTATGTCTCTGTATAAATATGTGTAATTATCATCTCTTGATATTATGAAGATTCAGCCCATACAATTTCACCATTGTCAGTAAGTTTCAGATCTTGAAAAAAAGTTTTTGTTATCTTGAGATGGCGTTGGCAGAAGCCGTTGAGCCTCTCAAGTGCATCCTCCAGCATCTGAGCTTCTACTCCGATCGTTATCCTTATCCAGTTCTTCAATCCCAAAGCCACTCGTGCCATCCTCAAGTGACTGAACCACCTGTCAGAAAAAAAGAGAAAAAAAGAGTGATTACTTGTAACACAAGCTACAAAACACAACAGTTACGATAATGATCGGACAAAGAACATACTCATGTGGACTTGAAACTGCCTTGGGGATCATTCAAAGAGATCCAGCCAATTCTCCAACCAGGAACAATCCATCCTTTCGATATACCGCCCAAAGTGAGAACCGGAGCTATCGAAGAGAAGTTCCCCATTGGAACAAAAGGATTGTCTCCGAAGATTGTCTGGCTATAAACCTCGTCGGTGATCACCATTATTCCCAGCTTCCGAGCCGTCTCCGCAACCTTCTTGAGATGATCGTAAGAGTAGACACTTCCGCAGGGGTTGTTAGGGTTTATGATAACCATTGCGACAGTGTTATCGTCAGCCATTGATTCAATGCCTTGGAGATCAATCTCCCATTCCTTTTCGGGAAGGAGATCGAACTTGCGGACCTCGAGTCCACTGTAGACGGCACGAGCCTCGTAGTGAGGGTAACTAGGCCGTGGGAGAAGGATGTTAGCGTTTGGTCGAGCCAGCGATTGAAGCACTAATTCAATCCCTTGGTTGCATCCAACGGTCATGAATATATCGTTAGGCGTTACCTTGTTCGTCAAGTCTCGGTTCACGTAATCAGCGACCGCCCTGATTAACAAAACATTCCATGAAATTTAACTAATTGAGGATCAAATTTTATTCCCTAAAATTTATATTAATTAATGGTGAATAAAAATCGGTTATGTTTGATTCTTCTTCTCTGTCCACTAAAACACTTATGAAAGCCTAAAATATGATTTTTCTAGACGATTTCAAGACTAAAATAGATAGTACACGTGCATATAGTATAAAAAGGACTATACTATATACGGATCTAAAGAGTAAAAGAGGATATTACTGTCTGGCGGGAAGTATTCCAGCGGCGGGGCCGTAAGAGTTACTCTTTCCGGAGCGGAGGACGTCGACAACGG
>VBRH01000294.1:132657-147049 GCA_014578085.1 Cardamine resedifolia | reverse complement strand
AAGAAATGGATAATGTAAAATAATCGCACGGGCCCCTGAAAAAAAAAGGGTCCAGAAGGAAACGGGTGAAAGGAGTGAAGAAAGTATAATCGTAATATTAGATAATCTTCTGCTCATTTCTGTCATTTCAGTAAGGACCTGAATCCTTTAGAAGCCGACCCTACTCGCCTCTTTCAAGAATTCTGTCTCTTGTTTTACGCTTCAGTGACAAATCTTTGGTAAGCTCCCATGGATTCCCTCACATCTTCTAGCTTTTATCATTCATTAATTCCTTTAGTTTTCTTTCTATTACTCTTCTGTTCTGCTTCTCGTGAATTCTGTTTTCCTATGCAACTCTTTGCCTCATCTCACTCTTGCATGTTCTCATTCCTTTAATTTTTTTTTTCTTTTTTCACTTTGTTTGGTTTTCAGCTGGTAGATTTGAGAATTGTTGCATTATAGATGATAGAGTGAAATGGTAGCTTAAAGAAACTACTATGATCTTGTCTGTTGCAGTGCATGGATTAGTTTGAACAGTGTTGATGGTGGCTTCTCTGTTTCTGTTCCAATTTTGGTCATGATCATCTATTTAAGCATATAAGTAAAGATATTTGAAGAGAGTAAAAGAAATTTGGTGTTGAATTTGTAGTTTTTGTTGCTTTGCAGATCACCTTTTACTGAGTTTTACCAAAACAAAATGGATGGATCAAAGCATCCTCCATCGGTATTTCAGAAGCTCCATGGAAAATCCTACTTGATGAATAGACTTTCTCCGAGTGTTCACACTCATAATTACAGCATCTCTGGTAGTTATGTCAATGGAGGTTTGCAGAGTCTATTGCAGTCAACTAATCAGGGCATTGGCTCTTCTTCTCTTCTACCTCATGGTTCATTGCCTGTGATTGCTCAAGCCCCTAGCGAGAAAACTAGTGCTGGTTTCTTGATCGATTTCCTTATGGGAGGAGTCTCAGCTGCTGTTTCAAAGACTGCTGCAGCACCCATTGAGCGTGTGAAGCTCTTGATTCAGAATCAAGATGAAATGATCAAATCTGGGCGTCTCTCTGAGCCGTACAAAGGAATCAGTGATTGCTTTGGCCGGACGATAAAAGATGAAGGCATGATTGCTCTTTGGAGAGGCAACACTGCCAATGTTCTCAGATACTTCCCCACTCAGGTTAGCTTTCTCTTCTTTGACCTGATAATTGTATTGACAGTTGAGCTGACCAAAGATCTGTGTGTTTGCAGGCTTTGAACTTTGCCTTCAAAGATTACTTTAAGAGGCTGTTCAACTTCAAGAAAGACAAAGATGGCTATTGGATGTGGTTTGCTGGGAACTTGGCGTCTGGTGGTGCAGCTGGTGCATCGTCTCTTCTTTTTGTCTACTCTTTGGATTACGCTCGTACCCGTTTGGCCAACGATGCAAAAGCGGCCAAGAAGGGTGGTCAGAGGCAGTTTAACGGCATTATCGATGTGTACAAGAAGACTATAGCCTCTGATGGCATTGTCGGGCTCTACCGAGGTTTTAACATCTCGTGTGTTGGAATTATTGTGTACCGTGGGCTCTACTTTGGATTGTATGATTCCTTGAAGCCTGTGGTTCTAGTCGATGGTCTCCAGGTACCAAACAAGACACTCTTAACCTCAATATACTGAGTCCTCTGTTTCTCATTACCTGAAGCTATACAGGATAGTTTCCTTGCGAGTTTCTTGCTGGGATGGGGAATAACCATTGGAGCTGGACTGGCGTCTTACCCGATAGACACGGTGCGTAGAAGAATGATGATGACATCAGGTGAAGCAGTGAAGTACAATAGTTCGCTTCAGGCCTTCTCGCAAATCATCAAGAAAGAAGGGGCCAAGTCACTCTTCAAGGGTGCAGGTGCCAACATCCTCCGTGCTGTTGCAGGCGCTGGTGTGCTCGCTGGCTATGATAAGCTCCAGCTCATTGTGTTGGGCAAGAAGTATGGCTCTGGTGGTGGCTAAAACAATGATGATGATGGAAAGAAAATCCCTAGAGTGAGTGAATAGATCCGTGTGTTCGTATAAATGTTGCATTTAGAATATTGAGCGTACTGTGTGAAGTTGTTGCCCTTTGTCATACTTCTGTGACTTTCCTTCACTAAATAATAAAATACAAAGAAACCCACTGGGACAAACACTGTTAGTTTAGGGTTGGTTTTTTTTTTTTTTTTTTTTTTGTAGTTAAAAAGAATAAAAACTGTAATGTAAGGTCATGCTAATGTTTGTTGTGTATGATTCAGATTGGGTTTCCTTGTGTTGTAAGCGAATGAGTGAATCTAAATCCTAAGATTTGGTCTTCAATGGTGTCAGTTTCAGATCCCACTTCAAACAACTTCAGACAGCTACAGGTAAGGAGCTGAGTCCTTTTCCTTGATCTTATGCCACCACTTGATTCATCCTCTCCAATCGTTGCTCCGGAGACTGAAACTTTAATTGTCTCTCTATATAAATCCACCATACACGTTAAACAAAGGATCCATAACTTGTCTTTCAATGGCTCTCTCTCATACATTTCATGCCCTTATCTCAGTTCTTGTTTTTCATGTCTCTTTAGTATCAACCGCAAAGCATAGCCTTCACCACCACAAAAGTCATTCCCCAAACCCTAACCAGCATCTTCAGCAAGCGTACCGCGCCCTTAAAGCATGGAAGAAGGTCATATATTCTGATCCAAAGAACTTAACTGCAGACTGGGTCGGTCCTTCAGTCTGCAGCTACACAGGTATCTTCTGCGCCCCATCCTCTTCTGATGCAAACACTCTAGTTGTTGCCGGAATCGATCTCAATCATGGAGACATCGCTGGTTTCCTGCCTGAACCCCTTGGCCTTCTCTCCGACGTCGCTCTCATCCATCTCAATAGCAACCGCTTCTGCGGGATCCTTCCTCATTCATTGGCCAATCTATCGTTACTCTATGAGCTTGACCTTAGCAACAACCGCTTTGTAGGTCCTTTTCCAGAGGTCGTCCTCTCACTCCCTTCTCTAAAGTACCTTGACCTTCGTTACAATGAGTTCGAAGGCCTCTTGCCTCCTAAACTCTTCAGCAATCCCCTCGACGCTATTTTTGTGAACAACAACCGGTTCACAAGCCTCATCCCCCGAGATTTCACTGGAACAACCGCCTCTGTTGTCGTCTTTGCCAACAATGATTTCAGCGGTTGTCTGCCTCCAACCATATCCCACTTTGCAGATACCTTGGAAGAACTTCTCTTAATCAACTCGAGCTTATCTGGGTGTCTACCCCCTGAAGTCGGGTATCTCTACAAGTTAAGAGTCCTAGACGTAAGCGACAACAGTTTAGTTGGTCCTGTACCTTACAGTCTCGCTGGGCTAGGCCATCTCGAGCTGCTTAATCTGGAACACAACATGTTCACTGGCACTGTCCCTCTTGGAGTCTGCGTTCTGCCCAGCCTGCTGAACTTTACTCTCTCCTACAACTATTTTTCTGAAGAAGAAGGCATCTGCATGAACCTGACTTCCAGAGGCATAGCCTTCCACAACTGTCTGCCTGACAAACCGCTCCAGCGGAGCCAAAAAGTCTGTGACGCTGTAATTGAGCACCCTGTAGATTGTTATGAACACGAATGCTCAGCCATGGCTACTCTGGTTGCTCCGTCTACTGCAGGACCTTCCATTGCTCCTGGACCAGCCTACACATAAGGATTCACTCGTATGTGCACAAGGACAAAATGTTATGTATACAAACAAAATGAAAGAACAAGAAATGTGTGAAAGATTGGGTTGTGGGGTGAAGAATATGCACTAAGATTTTAACATTATACAGTTTATACAGAACACAATGTTTATCCGCGGTATCTAGCCGCAGTTACAGATTCCACCTTTGCTCTGTTTTCATCTAAAGATCTTCTAAACCTCTCCTTGAGATTAAAAACCAGCCCCACCTGTTTCAAAGTCAAATTTTGCGGCAGTTAACTTCGTGATTCTGTGAAAACTCATACTCCAGGAATGTTTGGCAAAAAAGTGAAACATCCCACAATTATTCAGACAAAATAAGAAATAAAACTAAAATACGCATGACAAAACATTCAAATAGAAGCATGATTCCTCATAGGCCAACCAATTACAGAGCTTGGGTTTTATTATCCAGAATACCCATTTATAAATCACATTCAAGTCTGGAAACAATAAAGTTCCTTCAGACAGAACCAAGACTATATCTACATACCTATTAGGAAAAAATTTAGTTTTGGAAGTTCGATTGAGTTGTTACCCGCAATTAAGATGAGTGAAATCTGTACATCCTAACAAACTAAAAACATCCTCTAAGCTGGAGGAAGTGAACGCCGACAAGTTGGGCACTCCATTTTTATATCCATCCATCTCTGTAAGCATCCCGAGTGGAAGAAATGTTCACATGGGGTTACCTGTATTCAGAACAAGCACGCTCATGATTCTGTCTATTGGGAAAAGGATGTTAAGAGAAGCCGAGAATTGGCTTCTGGGTGAAGAAAATGCTGTACCATGCAATCACTACGCTGTCTGAGATCAATAGCGGTCATGCAGATGACGCAATCAGTGTTGCGGTTAACATCCTGATTAAATCTTCTGTGGTAGTTGTATTTCTCTGGTAGCATCTGCGTGTAGACAAAAACGATGAAGACACAGATTAGTGGAATTCAGAAACAACTTAGCAAAGGGAAAGAAACATGTAATATCCAAACCAAACTAAAACCCAACTGAAAACCATGAGTTCACTTTACTAGATTGAATGTTTCATCTGTAATCTACAAGGATAAGAACAAACTAACCTGCCGGGGAACAAAGCAACGTGAACCAAAATAATGCTGAAGAAGAAGAATGACAGCTTGCAAACCCATGAAAGTGCACAAGCATACACACCAGACCTTGCTGGGCTCTACACGCATGAAGTTGTGTGGGCATCCAAAAACATATAACGGTATAGCTAACCGTGTAGCTGTCATGCCCAGGATGTAATACGGGTGCAGAGGCTTTCTTGAATCTCGGATGACGTTGGTGACAATCTGTGGTATCCAAAATGAGTACATAAGAAGGAGAATCGGCCGCATGTAGTTGTGGAACTCGTACATAATCAAAATGCCTCCAAGAAGGATCCCATCTGTTATAATATTGTGGTAATGATGAAACATAAGCGTTAGCATTTGAATGTTACATGGAAAAAAAAAGTCACATATATGGCTAGAATGTCTAGCGCTCAAGATTCAGTGCAGGTTATTGTCATTTAGATTTAAAATAAACTTACATTAGCAAGTGAGTCAAGTAGGCGTAACTTGAAATTTTTAGAAGACAAACAATACCATTTTCTTCATATGACTCATATCATAAAAGTGCAGTCACATGGATTGTATCATAAAAGTGGAGTAAGAAAAGAGTTTGAAGCTTTAATCGATAAACAAACACCAAAGAAGTAAGCACTCACAGAAACGGCTGTACAGAAAGGACAGTTCACGCCTCATTGTTTCCCAACCCTCTCCACTATTGGAAGGGCGGGTTGCTTTCCATATAGCCAGAAGATATCTCATTTCAAAAATTGAAAAGACTACGAATTTGAAGAACGCAGCAGTTGCGAATGCATTAAATAGAGATTCTGCATGAGAAAGTTGTAAGTTTTAGGTTTAACAGTGACTGATATTTCAGAAAACAGCATCATAATGTCGAGTACAGTTATGTGGATCTACATACCGACTAATATCCCAGCCGTGAGATGTAAAAGGCACAAATAAGCATCCATGATCGCTTGTTGCCCAATCATTACAATGGATACCTTGGCAGCACCCTTGTATACAAGAAATTCCGGAAGTTACTATCTTTTAATCATTTTGAACAAGAATAACTACATTAGACCATATGGTTTACATCAGTATCTTACAGATTGTGTGTTACCGTGCTCCATTTGCCGGATCAACAAAAGAACCTGAAGGAAAGAGACCTAAGTGCAATAAAAAGTTAAGGAACAAGCTATAACTGCACAGTGCTTGGCATTCTATTATGGAAGGGTAAACAACTTTTGAGCAAAAGGATACAAAAGTGACCATCAGTGTATAGTTCACAGCTTTGTTATAGTAGACTTCGACATTTACAGAAGTCGCATTCAGTAGCAAAGGCGAGAAACAATCTCCGTCATCGCCCACCCCAGGACTTTCCATCAATCCTTCCATGTGATAATAATTTTTGTCCCCATCTACCAAAACATGGAAAATGCTCTCAACGTACAATTAAATGTGACGAAGAAGACAAAATGAAGTCAGGATCACCTCTAGTTTAAAGTTAGAATGCATACTATTTTCATTAGAAGCCACACGGGATATCTGAGCTGCTATTTCGATATTACAGTGTTTCTCCATCTCATTTATTGGAGCTGAAGTACAAGAGAATTGAAGATCAGAGTCGCTGAAAAGTCAAACTGTACAGGAAAAAAAGGACACAGCTTACAAATTTTCCGTTTCAGTATTCTGTCTCTTGGAGATTCTTGAAACACTTGAGAGGAGAAAATTCCGAGCTGTAAAACAGCAGAAAATTGACACTTGTAAGCTCTTGGAACATTTTAACACATCAAACAAGCCATCGGCAGAAGACAGCACTATCATTGCCTAAGTAGGTGAAACAAGTCTTAAATATTACCAGATGATAGGGATTTGCGAGAAGATTATTGTCTTCTTGCCCTGAATCACTCTCCTTGCCGCTGTTTAGGTCAAGTAATGCACAGACCTTAGAGTTAAGACTCAGTAATAAATCTTAAAAACAGTTAAGTAAATCAAAAGTTAGTACCTGTTAGCTACGAGGCGGAGTTGTCTAAAGGGCCATATATACACACCTTCCAGATTTATTTGGGCACCACCCACATTTTGTTCATTGTCAAATACGTCATGGAAAACAACCACACCCTGTTACATTAACGTTATTAAAAGTTCAAATATTGCATGCTACAAGATCAAGGGCGATCCTATGATACAGAATTTAGAAGCTAAATTGTGTACCTGAACATAATGCACACCAGTTATCTTCGTCGGAACTGCCACTAACTCAACCACAGAATTACCATTTTCTTTTTGAAAGTCTTGAAATTTCGAAGAGCTATTTACCGAATTCAGAAACTTCCAACTTCCTGAAAATACCCCACTTTATATTTGATAAGTAGTCTAAGACATAAAGCAATAGACATATACGAACAACATAGTAGATAGTCCTGAAGAGGCAAGAAGTAAACAAATGAAGAAACACATGCCACAAACCTCTATATGTTCCTGTTATATTCCATGCGGAAAATGGTCCTACTTCAGCTTCTTGTTTTCTACCAAAGAGCCACTGCAAGATCACAAAACCCTCACGAATTAAACCACTGCCCAAACATTGCCTTGGTTAGTCTAACGTACTAAAACTCACTAGCAATATAAACTCAAACTGCTCCATCTAACACATCTCAAAGTATTCAGCGGCAGAACAAAGCTTGGATACTGATGAGCTCAATCGAGCTAAATTAGATAGTTTAAACAATTTTCAGCTTGCTCAATTAAAATCAAAACATGAAACTTAGACCAAAGCTACTGGATTTTCATTCAATATACTCAATGTCGCGATATCATTTTACTCTGATCAGCTCATTTAGCTAATTAAACAAAGCAGATCATCTCAAACTTAGAAAAATTATCAATTATGATAAATCATTGAGCCAATCATGAACAGAAACAAGTCAATTAACACATTTGACAGCAAATTTGGTCGAATTGCTTAGCTGTGACAAATCAGAAAACTCTACACTTTACATCAAAATCATAAATTTCTTTCTGGGAAACATCGAAATGAAGAAAATTTCGAGCAATCATCAATGAAAACACACAAACCTCGTCGCTCCATGATCGATTTTTCTCCCTTATGGGTCTCACTCCCGTCGCTTGTTGCGAAATCGCCAACCAAATCGATAACCAGAAGATAACCTGCCACTCGAACCCTAATCCCAAAAACCCCAAATTTTCCCGCTTCTTCATATCACGATCCCAAAATCCGTGTTTGTGATTTAAACCAAATTATATTTATAAAAAAAAAAAAATCCGACTGGATTCTGAAACCAAGCTCACTAAAGGAAACAAAACATCACTAGGGCACTAGGGATACAAAGAGAGAAGAGTTTTACTTCAAATGAAGTCAAACAAACTCGGATTTGGTTTTTTGGTTTTGGTAATTGGTTTTGCAAGAAAACCAAAAAGTAGCAGAAGCAAAAACAAAAGACAGCAGAAGAATTAGTGGCTGTATCAGACAGTAGAGATAGAAAGATGATTACAGATTAAGAAACTAAGGAGACTTTGATTTGAAGATGTCTGTCTATCTCTCTGCCAATATTTGACAACTTCAATTGAATTTAGCAATTTGTTTCTGCGGTCGTTGAAGCTTCTCAATCAATTACTCGTTGTTGAACAAGTCGAAACTCCTTTTGTCTCTCATTTTTTAATTTTTATTTATTAGTTTATCTGTTAAAACGAAGGTTCAATGTTTGGTTGAGAAGGAGGTTAGTTGAAGTCTCATAATCTCTCGGGTCTTTCTTACGCCTCTAATCTTCTTATTTCCCAAAAACATTACTAGAATTTATTCGATTTCACATTTTAGATTACACAAAGTAAAATTCTTCTAATATTGTCCAACTAGTTAGTTAGGCTTTTTAAAGTAGAGGGGAAGAAAGTTCTTAATTTCTCATTATGAGAAAGCATGTCTGCTTATTGGAAATAAATAAATAAATCCTTCTAATACTAGTTGGGCTTTAAAAGTGCAAAGCCTTTCTTTTTATAACATACCCGATCCATTTTAAAAGCACACTAAAACTTTATTATTATATTTCTATAACAGTATAAAAGCAGTTGTTCAAAAAAAAGAAAAAAATCAGTGTAGATTTTATGATTTTTTATTTGAAAACTATATAATAAGACGAAATGTAACGTAAGTTTTAAAAAGAAAAGAAAAGGATTTCAATTTTATATATGATGGCTAAAATATTATAAGATCTGAGTGAAAATTTGGTGGTGGTTGGTTGTTTCTTGTGGGTGAAAAATTGGTTGTTTGTGAAAAAGAAAGTGGAAATTAAAGTAGATATCCGTTAAGTCCATTGCATGTCGAGACGTGTTAAAAAAAGAAGAAGAGATGAGGAAAATCGAAAAGCTTCTAATTAATTAGCATTTATCTAGGTAATTCATGCACAGCCAAAAGCTTCACCCAACGACTGTCTTCTTTACTTTCAGTCTTTCACCATAAATAAGCACCACAAGAAGTTGCAAAAAACACACAATCAAAGCAATAATAATTCTGAGAGAATATATAATTAGTAAGTTGGGTTTTAATTAAAGTTTTGGTCCGAGATGGGTTTGGTGGAAAGATTTGATCTTTACTTGATGATTGTGATGTTGATGGGTTTGGGGTTTACTATAGGGTTATCAAATGGGTACAAGTTCTATGTTGGTGGGAGAGATGGTTGGGTCCTTACTCCTTCCGAGGATTATACTCATTGGTCTCACCGAAACCGGTTTCAAGTCAACGACACTCTTAGTAAGTCTCTCTCTTCTCTTCTACATATATTATTATATATACAATGAGTCAATAATAATTGGTTTAACTTTGATTTTGCAAGATTTTAAGTACGCCAAGGGGAAAGATTCAGTGTTGGAGGTGAGTGAAGAAGAGTACAAGACATGCAACACGACTCACCCCATGACTTCCCTCTCAGACGGGGACTCTCTCTTTCTACTCAGCCGCTCAGGTTCCTTCTTTTTCATCAGTGGAAACACTGAAAACTGTCTCAAAGGTCAAAAGCTAGCCGTAACGGTCATGTCCACCGCCCACCACACCCACAGTCCTCGACATCCCTCTGCCTCTCCCTCCCCATCACCGTCACTGTCTCCGGTCCATCAGGATTTTTCGTCGCCAGGGCCTTCTCCGGGAGTGGCTCAGTCTGATTCAGAGGCTCTTGCTCCGGCCCCAGGACCAGCGTTGGCTGGCAGTTCGGCCGGTTCGGTTGGTCCGGAAGTGGCTTATCTAGGCTTGGTTCTTGTGGTTATGATAAGTTCTATGTTTTAGGGTTTATATATTGTCACTGGTCATTGAATTTTTGAGGAGATTTACTCCTCTACAGTTGAGTTTCGTTGTAATGTGCCTTTTTAATTTTATTAGTATGTTTTTGAAGCATTGTAACCTCTTATTATGAATCTCATGTTTCGGTATTTGTCCTTAAACCAAAATATTTTTATACTAGATGGGAATGCTTGTGGTTAATTATGATTATGCATTTATGCTTATAAACATATACCTGTAGACTGTAGTAATCACATAGCTCATGCAAAAATTCTCCATATAATTAATTCTTGTTGAACATATAAATACATTTTATATACTTTATATATATATATATATGATTATGATTATGCATTTATGCTTATAAACATATACCTGTAGACTGTAGTAATCACATAGCTCATGCAAAAATTCTCCATATAATTAATTCTTGTTGAACATATAAATACATTTTATATACTTTTTATATATATATGTAAGAAATGATTAATTGTTTGTCCGCTTAAATATGCAAATTACCGGCTATCAATCAAGGAGTGAGCGACCGAGTTCAGTAAATTGTGTAAGCTATTCTTAGTGAACGATTAAGTTATGACAAAAAATTTACAAAAAGAAAAAAAAATCTAGAATTACTGAGATAAAAACATTCAACAAGACAACAAGTTGTGGAGTAAGAACCGGGCAAACTACATATCTACTACAACTAAAAACCCATTTATAAACCCCAAATTATGAGTAATCAAAATAATTCGCTCTCTCCACGACTTATCTTCGACTCTCGATGATGAATTACATAAAGCTCTTGATAATCGCTGTGATCATCCCGGTGGCTGCAGCTCCAGTGCTGGTCAGAGCTGAGAAAGTGGACTGCGACCCGGGGACTTGCATCGACGGTGGAGAAGAGAAGAGAACAATGACGGAATTTGATTTGAACCGCAGGATTTTAAGAGCCGCAAGATATATTAGCTATGGTGCGTTGAAGAAGAATAACGTGCCGTGTAAACGACGTGGTCGTTCCTATTATAATTGTGGACGGGGCAAAAGGGCTAATCCATACAGACGAGGTTGCAGTGTCATTACACACTGTTACCGATTCGCCAGTTAATGTTATATACCATTTGTGTTTTGGACTTTTGCGAAATGTTTTAATACCATTTCTTAGATTATCTTGCTGTCACCATGAGAAAATTATTAGAGATACACACAGATGTTCTTCATCTATCTTAGTTTTTTTTTTTTTTTTTTAAATGGAAATTATAAGGGGGAATAATTGATGTGAAAAAGGGAAAAAAAAACAAAATAAATAAAATCGCCGTCTGTGGGGATCGAACCCACGGCCACGTGGTTAAAAGCCACGCGCTCTACCACTGAGCTAAGACGGCTTCGATGCTTTATAACATTTGTACAATTATTAGTACTAAACGTTTGATCACGCGCAGAGTCATCAAGAATCAGCTGATTAAATTTAAAAACATACGCAAGAGCAAAATAAAAATGTGTTTTATATTAAGATGTTGAGTATTGTTGACGATTCCGTTTATTCAGAACGAAGATCTCTAATCTACTGACGATTTTGTTGTCTATATACATGATTTTATTCATGTTTTGTTCACTTGCCAGATTAGAAAAATCTAACTAATTTATGTTTGACTTAGACAAGAGTCACATGAGCATTCAATGAAAAAAATCATCCTGTTTTATCTAACTAGGACAATTTAAATTTATTTCAATTAAAATAACACTCTGTATACAATAATGGTCCAAGAAGTTGCTTTGTTTGGGCATACAAAATCATCGCTGGACAATCAACGGGAAACTCATTTCACTTTCCCCCTAACTTACTTACCGTATTCGAACGTCTATATAATCACACGACGGCTACGGTGGCCGGAGGAGCCATTCCGGCACCAAAGAGACCATATGTCAACATAGAAATCCTCTGCTTTGCCTTTGGCTCCGTCTCTGTCTCCGGAAACGGCGTCATGGACTTTGTATCGCACGTGCCGAGCCACTTGGCCTGCATATACTTGTGTTTTCTCCAAGGACCCAAGTGCATTTTCTTGTCTTTCATACACTTTTTCGCCGCCGTGCACAATATCTTTATCAATGATCTCAGCCTCTCAGTTTTTCCGACGTACACTTCCGGTAATATTCCTATGAGTCGCTTGTATTCTTCACCGCCTCTTGCCATCTCAAACTCCGCTCTAAAAGATAGTTCGATCACTACCCGAGTCTCGCCTTTCTTTGAACCTGATTGGTCCACGATTTCAAGATATTCGTGCTCACCTAATGATTTCAATTATACATCATGGTTAGTCCAACCACTATAATTAATGACAACTAGCTTGATACACAATTAAACATATAATATTTTCAATATTATCTAGATAATTCCCATTTTTTATATTATGTAGATCAACCCGTTGACGTGTTTTTAAAAGAATTGGTGAATGATGATAAAAGATAGATGCAGAAAGTTTCAAAACACGTCCATATTCAGACGAAATCTCTAGAGGTTCTTAAAAATCTAAAAAACCATTTCAAAATGAACACTAATAAATCTGAAAATGATAATATTGAGAATTTATAGATTATTAGTAAAATGAATAAATTAGTACCTGCAGGGATATCATGAGAGCTTCTCCACTTGGATTTGGAGATGACGCAATCATAGCCGGCGTCTCGGAGGCGGCGAGATACTTCACCGCGCAAACAGCTACGGCAACCGCCGGTCGTGGGTCTCCGGCACACACATTGCAAACCTTTTGATCTCACTTTTTTCAACACTTGCCTCGTTGCTTGTCTAATCTTTGTCTCAAATAAACTGGTCCTATACAGTGTCGCCTACGCATTTCATAGTTGGTCCAAAACAAAGTTAAAGAGACCCCAAAAAATCAAAACTTTAAAGAAGAGAGAAGAATATATCAGTTTAATACTAATATACAATACCTGGAGAAGTTGTTCTTGTTCCCGCCAGAATGTTATGTTCTCTTCAGAATTGAAACCGGCGTCGTCGTTGTCAGCATCGGAGAAGTAACCGGAGTCCGTGTAATCCTCCGGTGAGTGGTTTCCTTCGTCGAGAAAACCAAATAAAACATCGTCAAAGCTAGCCATGCCGTCGAGAAATTTCATGATGTCATCGGAGTTTTGCCGATCCATTACTTTAAGAAAGAGAGATGAAAATTGGTATTTTTGGGTTGAGGAAAAATAGGATTAAAGTGGATATATATATATATATATAGTGGAAGTTAGGTGGGACCTGGATAAGTATTATGACCCACCACAATAGAAATAGAAGCCACCTGAAGGATGGGAGAAACATATACAATGCGCCGCGAACTAATGATGTGTTGAGTTTGGAAGAAGATGAGTCAGATGATCTGATGCCTAAAGACAGCTAATTCCTGAATCATCCAGAAGTTCGCATCACAGATTTGGTTATACTCTATCCTCTAATCCTATTCTAATATTAAAAGAGCCGTTTCAATGTAGGCCTTTTTGATTATTATTACATACGCAATAATTATTTTTTGTTAAATTAAATTAGTACTCTCATCCATTTTATTACTATATAGATGTGTACCCGATTTTTCTTTCGTTAATGATTAGATGGTGTTTCTAGAAAAAAAAAAAAAATTGTTCCTTGATTTAAAAGTTATTTGTATGTATCCAATCCATCGTGTATTTGAAAATTTCTCCTAAACTTTATAAAGTATTTTTTATTTGCAATGCGATGAAAAAAGGTTTATTGCACTTGCTAGAATCGTCCTGGTTTTCGAGATCGGGACCCACGTGCCTAAAATCAGATGCGGACAAAGACATTTACGTGGAGGATAGCCATACACGTGTTTTTTTTTTTGGTCCTAAACGCCTTATCCCGATTAGCCGACTTGTTACATGGGGCCTTGTCTTGCTACCCCAAACTGATATTACAGGAAATTAGATTAGCTGAAATATAGTATAACTTATCTAAGGAAAAAAACTAAAAAAGTGAACTTATACTAGGAATTATGCCTGACGACAAAAAAAATATATATATATATACTAGAAATTATGCCGGGTTCAAAAAAAATTAGGAAAATCTAATCGTCCTTATTTCGAAACTCCCCTTTGACGAAATTTTACTTTAATCTATTATCTTTAGAAACACAGAACAAAATAAAAGCAAACATTACTTTATTTATACAAATCAGGTATTCAGTATTCTATTAAATTGTTCATGTAGTATATACCTATGCTACTAATTTATTTATTTTTTAAACAGATTTTGATCTAAGTAATTTTCACCTTTACCAAAAAAAAGAAAGATGCATTACTAGGAATTACTAGAGTTTTTTTT
>VBRH01000294.1:100934-124123 GCA_014578085.1 Cardamine resedifolia | reverse complement strand
AAAGATGTTATCATATTACCTAAGATTTTCCTCAAAAGAACACAAATAACATGCTATTTAATATGTTGAATTCATGCAAAAGCTAAATATTTTCGATGTAAAATGTAATGATTTGACTTCTTTTTAAGAATGAACCATTGTATTTTCTAAGGGAATTGGTATTAGGAGTTATGAGTAAGGAAATTATCTTGGAAAGATATATTATCAAAAGTGAAAATTAAACAGAATTAACATCAGATGATTGAACAATGAACATTTCTCTAATATCTGAATTCGATGACACTCCAAGGCATGTGGCCTGTTATTTTTTCTTAGAGTAAAATGTTTCTCTTTCCTCTGTATGCTTTGAATTAAAATTAAATTCCCACATTAAATGGTAAAGCCACCGTTCAAGACCAAAGTTTTCAACTACATATAATTAGTCTTTTAAGTTTTACGTCTTAATACCAGGTTAATTTATGTGCTTTTCTCTTCATTTGGGTCAAGTTCTTTTCTTTTCTCTTTAACCATTTATTTTATAAACATAAGCAACTAAAAAATCACATTAACTATAGAAGATATTTTATAAGTAATTTCAACTTACGAAATAGAGAGTTAATTAACTCATAACTTTGTAAAATTAAAAACATCAAAAGTTATTTTCGTCTTTCACAAAAAGAAAATTATATTACAGAAAATATAGTAATTTGGGTCCTTGATTTTGAGATACGTAATTTCTTTTATTTGACTTCTGTTTTTTTGGGATACGAATATAAAATTTGTGTACACAGTGAAACTAATATAAAAACAAAGATAAATAGATCTGTGTCTGTGGGTATTCAATTATTCATAATTTTTTTCCGCTTGTTTGTATCTTAATCTTGCCTAAAGCGTTAATGGGAGCCATTTTTCAAATCTTGTTATTTTTGGTATAAAGGAATAATTTTTCCATCTGGGTTTCATAAAAAGCTCCGATTTCAGACGCATTCACCGACAGAAAAAGAGCTGTTGTTTTCTCCAATTCCGGGTTGAAATTTCTGTGCTCTAAGCAGCAGGAGGTAGCAGAAGCATGGTTGTTACAAAGAACAGGCCAATGCTACGAGTTCTAGGGTTTTTCATATGTGCAGCTTTCATCTATCTCTCATTTCGGGATTTATGGTTAAATCACAAGAGGAAACCCGAGTTAGGGTTTGTGAAACGGAACGGAACACAGTTCGAGGTTGATGGTAAGGCTCTGTATGTAAATGGGTGGAACTCTTACTGGTTCATGGACCATGCGGTGAATGAGCAGAGTAGAAACCTTGTCGGCGAAATGCTTGAAGCCGGAGCTAAAATGGGTCTCACTGTTTGTAGAACTTGGGCTTTTAATGACGGTGGCTATAACGCTCTCCAGATCTCTCCTGGCAGATTCGATGAGCGAGTCTTCAAGGTTTTGATTCTTCTTCCTCTTTTGTTTTAGTCAATCAATCAAGCTTCCATTTTTGTAGTGTTTATTGGAATGTTGGTTATTGGTTAGGCCTTGGATCATGTAATTGTAGAGGCGAGAAAGCATGATGTTAGGTTGTTGCTTAGCTTAGTGAACAACTTGCAAGCTTATGGAGGGAAGACACAGTATGTGAAATGGGCGTGGCAAGAAGGTGTTGGTCTTAGCTCTTCTAATGATTCCTTCTTCTTTGATCCATCTATCCGCAATTACTTCAAGAATTATCTTAAGGTAATGGTCACTTCACTTGCTGATATGATTGAGAGCGAGCAAATCTTCTAAATGGGTAAAGATTGATTTTTTTTTTTTTTAATTTCCTAATTTGTAGGCTCTGCTCACTCGCAAGAACTCAATAACTGGAATAGAATACAGAAACGATCCTACGATTTTCGCTTGGGAGTTGATAAACGAGCCTCGATGCTCGTCTGATGTCTCTGGCAACACCCTCCAAGTCAGTCCTCTATTTCAGTTTGGAATCATTTCAGATTGTTGCTTATTTGGTAAAATATTAATGTGTGTTCTTGCGGGATCACAGGACTGGATAGACGAAATGACGGGATTCATTAAATCAATTGACAACAAGCATCTCCTCACAGTAGGCCTGGAAGGGTTCTATGGTCCTGAGAACCCAAAACGGCTGACAGTTAATCCAGAACAGTGGGCCTCTGAGCTTGGATCAGACTTTGTTAGAAACTCTAACTCCTCAAACGTAGATTTTGCATCCGTTCATATCTACCCTGATCATTGGTATGTTAATCAAGATTTGATTGTATTGAGCTCTTGGAGGATTCTTTTCAGCAGTTCTCACTTCTTATGTTGCTACAAATATGTATATGTATGGGCAGGTTTCATAATCAGAGCTTTGAAGAAAATCTAAAGTTTGCGGTGAAGTGGATGCAATCTCACATTGAAGATGGGATGAAAGAACTCAAGAAGCCAGTTCTATTCGCAGAGTTTGGGCTCTCGAATCTGAACAATGACTATGAACCATCCCAGCGAGATAAGTTCTATCGAGTCATCTTCGATGTGGTTTACAAATCAGCCAAGCGAAGGAAGTCAGGAGCAGGCACATTGGTGTGGCAGCTGTTCATGGAAGGCATGGAAGAATTCAGCGATGACTTTGGGATTGTTCCACATGAACAAGATTCCATTTATAGACTAATGATCGAACAATCTTGCAGGTTGGGTAAGGTCACAGGACGACTTAATGAACATAAGTTGAGACAACTTTGTTCCCACAGACATTGATAGAATCACCTGTATACTGGACTTTTACACAGTTAATTCTGATTCTCATTTTTGTCATATACAAGAATTGTTTTCTCAATGAGTAATAATAATTTGATGCATTTAGATTGAGAAATTATGATTTCGTTCATAGAAAAACCAGAGAAAATCATATTTATAAGCACATATCCAAAAAAAAAAACTAAGTTGCATTTTCATGAACTATACTCTTCAAATCTAAACCCGACAACAGAGAGATTTATGACGAGAATAAAATGAAAACTAACTAGATCTATCCTTAGCCAATCTTGGAGATGTCTTCGTTGAACTCTTCTCCTTCACATTTTCAATCTTCTTCTCCTTAGATCTCTTCTCAACTGGTTCAGATTCAATTGATTTCTTTGTGGTTTTAACCAATTTGGTCTTGCTCTCGCCAGCGACTCTATCAAAATCAACAGAGAGTTTTCTCCTGATTCTAGCAACACCTTCATCTTCATCATCAGAATCGTTCAGATCTAAATACCTCCTTCGTTTTACAGCAATCGGAGCCGCTGGGGGAGACTCGTAAGCAGATCTCTTCTTCTTCTTCTTCTTCTTCTTCTTCTTCTTCTCGGAGCTCCTAGATTCGAGTTTGACAGGGCTAGATTTCTCGAGCTGGGCTCGGAGTTTGTTGACGTTTCCTTCGATTCGGCCCTGGAGACGGAGACGCGTGAAGTTGAGACCACCCATAGACCAGTGAGCGTCTCTCGCCCATGAGAGAAGCGGATCGAGCACAGAAAGAGGCGGGTCAACACGGCAAGAGTTGAATTGAGGATTATCAAAGAAACGAGGTCGGGGAAGTGCGTTTCCGTAGAACTCCGCCGGCCTAATAGAGCAACTTTTCTTCACCGGCGTCATCATTGTGTAATATCAGAAAGACAGAGAGACAGATAGAGAGAAATGGAAGATGAGTGATGGAGATTAATGTGGATTAAGGGATTATATCAAAGGAGATTTTGGCGGGGAGACTCTGCCGCGCTGCTTGAAATAAAAACTTTGGCGCCTCTTCAATTTTGCTTTCGCGCAGTTTTTTCAATTTATTTGACACATTAATAATTGCGTGTTTTGTTTTGTGCTGTTTTAGATTTTTGTCATTTTGGTACTCGGACGGGATTCCATTTTTGACATTTTCCTTATATACTCATTTCTTTTCCTTTACATTTGTGTTAAATAATATGCTTTTGGTATATAAAAATCCATATATATAGATAAATACTATTTCGTCATGATTTTTCCATTTATAATTAGAAGCTTACCATTCACACAAAGCAAAGTAAAGCAAAGAAATTCACCGAGATTGAGCAAAACAAACTCGAGATCAGAGATTTGGGTTCAATATGAAACATTGAAAGTAAAATATAAATTGAGTCCCATAAGAATACACAACAGACCCAATCTATTGGGCCCAATAAAACTAGGGCCTCTATAAAGTAACGTAAGACAAGGGAAGAAGCACAGTTTTTTTGTCAAACATACAAGTGGGCTTCACCATCCTCTGGGAGGCCCTCCTGAGGACTGCACACTCAATCTGTCAAGCAGGGCGTTAAAGTCGATTGGTTGGCCACTCTCCTCCATCCGCTGAATCACGGCCATCACATGCTCTCCTCTGAAACCCATGCTCACTAGCTTCTCTATCAGTTCACCGTATTTTGATCTCAACACTGGTGGTATCCCTGTGTTACCGCCACCTGTCTGGGGAGGGTACCCACCACCTTGTGGACCTTGCAAGTAATGGGACTGCTGCTGCGGCTGAGGTGGTGGTGGGTATTGCATCCGCCCACCACCTTCATACATAGCATTTGCATAACCGGAAGGAGGAGGTCCTGAGGGTAGATATCCATCACTGGTCTGGGGGCTGTAAGGCATCTTTGTTTGTTGTGGACCCTGTGGTGGTGCACCATATCCGTAAGCTTGCATAGACTGTTGAGGAGGTCCAGAGTATGGTGATTGCATCTGCATGCTGCTTGGCAACGAATCTACTGAGGGTTGGTTGCCTGGTGGTGCAGGCGAGTAAGTTGGGTATGCTCCACTGGACTGCGTCCTGGCATGTGGCTGGGGAGGCCAGTTTTGCTGGTACTGTGAGAATGACTGAGTTTGGGCTGAGCTTGGGTGAGATGCAGCAGGAGGTGGGGGCATGAACTGACCATGCGCTGACGGTGCTTGAGGCTGTGATGGTGGAGCAGGAGGTGGGGGCATGAACTGGCCATGCGCTGGTGGTGCTTGAGGTTGTACTGGTGGAGTAGGAGCAGGCACTGGCGCGGGTGCGTTTTGAAGCTGTGTAGAAGGAGGCATGTAATACTGTTGCTGCTGATGTTGTGGTTGTGGTTGTGGCTGTGGGGTTATTTGGAGAGGCAAAGCAAGTGCAAGCTGCTGGTTGTGTGCATCTGAGATGTTCTCGCTCTTCTTAGGCTCTGGAACAGGAGTTGCGACCCGATCCTCACCGTGTTGAGAGTGAGACGAAGAAGATGACTCTTTCTGCACAAGTTGAAGTTTTGCTAGCTCTTTCTGAGTATCTGCCAACTCTTGTTTGTCTCTGAGAATCTGAACTGACCTATGCACCTACAACAAAACATACATGGTCTTAATGTCATTAGCTGATCAGAGTTACAAACTACAAATGTGAAAAAGAAAAAAAAAAACACTTAAACATGACTTCACGCACCTCTTGAAGATGTTTGTCCAGAGATCTAAGCTTCACATCAGCTTCCTCGTGTTCACGAGTCAAATCCGATCTCATTTCTCCAATTGTCTTATCAAGGTTGTAGCAGTAGAGCTCAAGCTGGGACAAGCGGGAGCTGATACCTTCAAGAAAACGCATCATGTTATCTGCATACTTCTTCATGGTTCTTTCAACAGTGGCAGTAAGGTCTTGGCTCAAAGAATCCTCTGGTGGGCTGTAAGAGCTTGTAGGGAAAACCGAAGACCGTGCCATCCTGGTTTTGTGAAATTCCTGCAGGCAAAAAATGAAACAATAAACAAGAACTCACGCTCAGTATCATGATCAAATGGATACAAATGTGCTTCCAATTTAAGAGGCACAATTACAGCTGAACAAGCTCTCATCTCCAAGCCGAGTTAGCTCCTCATAAGTCACAAACTAAACAGAAAATACAACAACAGGAATGTCTATAGATTTCAATTAACCTAATAAACGTATCATCTTACTCCAGATTTAGAAACAAGACAAACAAAGAACAATCAGCAATTTTTTTTTAATGGGTGATTGCCAATTATCACGCAACTAGCTGAATAAGCTCAAAACTAATATTTCAATCACTGAGAGACTAATATTTCAAAGAAGAAGGTGTTCGCGCGAATCGGAAGATCACAACTAACCAGCAGATCATCGTAATCACATAAATGATCCAAATCGAAAAAACCTAGATTCCCAAAAAAATCAATAAACATCGCTGATCGAGCAAAGTGGAAACTAAAAAACAGACGGAAGGATTGAAATCGGTGTTGACCTTATTGGAGTTGGCAGCAGCGATCGAAGGATCGGAGTTAAGACCATTAGAGGAGTCCTGGTTGGTGTAGTCATCGTAAGAGCAGAGGATATCATCGGAGCCAAAATCGAATCCCTTGGATCCTGAGTTGACCCGACCCGAAGATCCAGACGCCATTGATCCGAAGACTAAAACCGGATTAAAATCAAAAGAAGGTAACAACAAAGCAAATCGCTTAAGATTATATTAGTCTTGGGAGAAAAGCAAAGCTAGTTTCTCGTTATCTTCGAACCTTTGAGAAAACGCAAGCAGGAGAAAAACGTTTTTTCTCTCTCTTTTTTTAAAAAAAATTTATTAATTACAAAATTGTCAAGTGGAGAAAAATGGAGGTTTTAAGTTTCAGAGTTGAGAGATAAGGATGAAAGAGAGGAGGAAACAGCCAAACCGACTTTACTCTTCTTTCTCTATTCATATTTGTATCTTACTCCCCAAAGATATTGATTGTTTTTATTTTGGCCCCGCTTGTTTGGGTTAAGTTATTAACATCCTCCTTTGAACATATAACGGCGTCGTTTAACGGCAAATAGAAGAATACATACGGAAAATGGCGGCTAAAAATATCTCATTTTGGTCCTAATGAGTCGTTAAAGCTTGGAGCAAATCTCAGATTTGTTACCGTCTCGAAATGGCCGATCACGGATGAGTCGAAGGAGATTCGTTTGTAGATGAAGGTAAAAGCGGACAAAGATTTTGCTGAGACATATAGTTCCAAAGAGGTTTGAAGGAAGAGAGCTGCTTTGGTTTCATGATGGTGGGTTGGAATGTGATGATCCCGACTACGAAAAATTCAATATGGAAGTTTCGATCTTTTTGGTAGGTTTGATGTAGATTAGAAAGACTCTTAAGAGATTGGTTTTGATGTTTATATGGGTGTCCTTTGGGGAGTCTTGTCATGAAACTGAAAGCGACAGACGCTAGTTGTGTTGCACTTTGACGCCATAGTGCCTAAGGAAACCAGCTTCTCAACATTGATATTGTTCTTCCTTGAGGATGCATAGGGAGCATACTAACTTCCAAGTTAGTAGAAGTTGTTCTTCTCTAGAGAGTGATAGACGTGGGTTCTTTAATATGTACTCAAGGAAATTGTTTGGAGGGGCTTTGATCTTGGTCTTGTGTAATCCGAGCATCTTTATATGCTCTTGTCTAATCTCAGCATCTTCTACGCATTGACTACCGCTGTTATTTGGGATTTACATTGGTCAGCAAAACTTGTCCGAAGAATATATTCTAGTAGTGGTACCGGAAACATGAACCGGTTAAGATATTAGATGGGAGTTACAATAAGAATGAGGCTTATTTGTTGTAACTTGTTGATTATACAACCCATCTCTTAGCCTCTGCATACTTGTGACGGTGCTAGTGAACTGCTTTGAGATAGTAGGGAATGTTACAAATGAATCCAACATATACCTATTGACTTTGTTTCATCTTTTTCTGTTACCTCTGTAAGATTTTATTTAACATATTTGAATTTCTGGAAATATATTCAACAATCACTTTGGTCGGAAAATGTTTGACATCTAAGAGTAAAATAAGTTGTTTGCTTCTTGGTTTCCGTTTCGGCATGATCGGTGATTCACGTTAAGATACGGATATGGACCGAATAAGTTTTGGCCGGTGTAAAAGAAAAGATATGTGGACAATATTATTAGATTGCGTAAACGATAAAAGCCCTTCAATAGTAATTTAAATTATTAGGAACCCATTCCCAAAGTCTAAAGAAATATAGCCGCAAAGTTTCTGCTTTCATTGGTATCCATACATCTTTAATCAAATAATATAGTAACTAATTGGGATCCTACACGTCAGTACGTCACCCTTTTATAAGTACGATCATGCCTTTTTACTAGGCCTGTGAAGCGGGCGCCATGCATAACCCGGTATCAAAATCTGAACGACTCGCATCTGTCCCACATAAAAATCAGGTATAAACGTTTGATCCGCGACCACTCTGCATTAACCCACGAATCCCGCCGGCATTCCTTAACCCGCAAAAAATAACATGATAATAGTTTTTTTCTTTTTTTTCCAGAATTTTTCTTTGAAATTTAAGGTTGGAACAACAAAAACCATAATTTCAAATATAAAATTATTTAGGTTAGAACAACAAAAATTAGGGTTATTACTTACGCGGATATACACAACCCCGCGGGGTTTAACCCGCAAACCCACCAAAAATTATACCCCGCCCTACGAAACCCGCTTTTTAGCGGTTTTTATTTTATTGACTAGCACCCGCCCCGCAGCGGATTATGGGATGGGGCCCGTGAGTTTAAGACCAAAATGACAGGACTACGTTTTACCATGTGCTTTGCTAACATATTTTACTCCGATCTTTTATTTTAAAAGAATGACCAGACACAATTTGAGTGAAATAGTGAGAGAAAGAAGAGCTATTAAAAATTTAAATTTTTTTTACAATATAGTGATGTCTCTATCGAATCATAAATGTGTTAAACATTAAATTTGAAGCAGAGAAATCTCACCAGAAAACCATATGGAATTGTTAAGGTCGTATCCACAAATCAGATTACATCAATTTGCATTTGAGAGTTTCTCAAAAAAAGCAAAAAATCAGATCCACTTGTCCAATACCTTTGTCTCCCCGTCGTTAGTGTTTACTACGACCTTATCTCATGAGCATAGATTAGCAACAGTAATAACGAGAAAGAAGAGGGGTATAAATGTCCAATATAGAAGTTGACTTTAACATTCTCAAAACACCAACTCACAGTTGCAGCAATGTCCGAACACGTGGATGGCTTAGCAACCAATGATGGACCCATGTCATTTAAAATATCAACCAATCATGTACCTCTTTCTGTGGTTCTAACTCCATTTCTTTTTTTATTATTCTTTGACCATATTAACCCTCTTTGTTGGCACGCATCCCATTCTTACTCCAATTAAACTTCTTCTAGAAAGATAAAATCTATACTAGTTTATACGTATTTCTAATTATATTTTATTTGACACAAATAAAACATGCTTACAGAAATTTGGAGAAAGGGCAAAACGGGAATATACATACTAAAATGGTCAAATAGCAAAATTTAACTTTTCTCCATTGCGTATATAAGCCGTCGACTATGGAAGCAACCACCTCAATTTTCCCCACATTTTTCTCTCATCTGTCTACGGTTGCAGTTTTAATTATTGAACAAAGGACAAAAACAGAGTCCACGAGTTTGGGAATTTTGAAAGAGTGAGACATGAAGAAATCTGGAATCGTTGTCGCTTCCATCTCTGCCGCTGCGTCTGTCACCGCAATCTCCGCCTCTTCCCCCAATACCTCCGTATCCTTCTCTTCGCCGGAATCAAATCTTTCCCGTCAGGTAAAAATAAAGCAATCTCTCGTTTTTGGGTTTCTCAGTAGCGCTAAGTTCCTCTGTTTGCACAATATAAACTTTCCATAAACAAAAATAACAAATTTATCAAATTACAAAGTTGTAGAGAAGAACAAAATAAATGAGGTTTTGTTTCCATGGATTCGGATGTGTAAATGAATAGATTTTGTTGTGACTGATTATGAGTAGGAGTCAAAGGAAAAACAGAGGAAGAAGAAGGGCTCGGAAGATGGAGGAGATGAAAAGTTTGCTCCAAGGTTTGATGGGTTAAGATTCATCGAGACGCTTGTTACTGCTCACCGATAACCTTACATTATTCTCATTTGGCTGCTTTCTATTGTTTAGCGGAGCCTATTGATCAACAACAACAACTACAAAAATATTACTGATTTTTAAGTTTCGTTTTTTTTCTTTCACTATTGTAACTTTGGATTAAAGTGTACCTATCCCATCAAGACAAAAGGCATGATTAACGAGGTTTCACCGTTTCATGTTTCTCTATTTGTTTTTCTTTTCTTGCTAAAGATGTCTTGCTATTCAATTCACCCTATAAGGCCTTGGAGAATATTAACTCAGCCCAGTTGTGACCAAAAACACATGTTCTTGACCCACAAAACATGTTATGGAATGCTAGTTTTATGATGTGTAACGAATGACTGATTTTAATGTGCAACATCATAAACACAAATTCGAACATTTACATCTATGGAACTAACAACGGAATGTAATTTATATAGAGGATAACTCATATCGTAACATATATTATAAGTCTTTAGAAGAGGCAAAACAAGATGAAAAGGGTGGTTATTAGCAATGCGTGTGTAGAGGAGCCAAGAGGGATCGATGCATGAGAAGTTGAGGCCGCCGCGGTGACATTGGCGCAATCGAGCCCTTCTTTGCCTTCTTTACACATGTTAGCGAATATTCCGGGAGGATAACGACCGTAGATATTGATGTAGCTGAACATTGTCGAGGCACAATCTGTCTTTTCATCGTTAAGAGCTTCCGCGAATGGGCAAGCGAAGTCTTTGAAGGCGGAGCAACATATCTTCGCCGGATAGTTTGGTCCTTTGCATTTACTCGTTATGATTGTGTAATTCTTGCTCGCAAAATCTTCTTTGCACGCTGTTCAAATGTTGTTAATGAAATCATTGAATCTTGCTTATTAGGATTAGCTAATAATTATCAATGGAGCATGTTTTAAACACACACATATGATTGGCTATTATTGTAGGTACACATATATCAATTTTGACTTATGAGTTTGTATTACGAGAAATTATTTAAATTTTGGGAGTATTTTATTTCTTACTTGTCTTTGCCTGAAGAAGAGCTCGGGTTGTGGCTGGGTGTGACTCAAATTCATCAACTGCGTATAGAAATTCCAGAATTTGTTAAAAGAATTAAACAATTTTTTTGACAACACACGAATAAATTAAATACTTTAAATATTTGTAAATTACGAGAGATGTGGAGAGACAAGGCGAATCCAGACAAAAGGATAATTGGAAGCAGAGAAACCAAACAATGAGGAGAAATCTCCATGCTTATGTTTCTCTTCCTTTTTATTTCTCTTTGTCACATTTGATTTTCTAAACGTTTTTAATTTTAGTTTTTTTTTTTTTAATTTTATTTCAGGTTTGAGAGTTATAGGAGGGGAGAAAAATGCTGCGGAGAAACCGGGTAATCAAGTATAAGAAACAATAATATCAGTGACATGCCAAAGCAAAATAACTATTTACTATTTTAATCTATTTAGAAAAACCATCAAATTAACCAAAATTTTAAAGAGAGAATGAATATATTAATTTGGTTCAACTACTGCTGGTTAATATCCATAATAAATTGGGAACCGCCCATTTCTTGGCTCAGTTCTTCGGATCGTAAAGGCAACTTGCTCCAATAATTTCATATGAGAGAATTTGAAAACATTATCACGAACATGTGTATATATAATATACGTTGAAATAGTATTTTTCGTTTTTGGGCAAAACGTTAAAATAGTATATAATACAACTGTATGTCTGTCTCCCAAATTTGCTATTATTGTTCTAATTGTATTTTAAACCGCAAACTTTGTGAGTGTAAATGTGTAATGATCGATTTGATTGAGTAAACCATTAGCTTCTTTAACTCTTATCGTTTTTTTTCGAGAGTTATATGCATAGTACAACACGTAAAGTTGGTAAAGTTGATTATTATAATTGATCGCACATGGTGTGAATATATACAGAGTTGTAGGTTAGGGTATACTTTTATACAATAAATACAGCATATATTGTTTACATAATTGGTTGCATAATTGACTCCTTAATATGCCCCCTCAAGACGGAGGTACTGCTGTAACTCCGATCTTGTCTGTTAGATATTGAAATGTTGGTCGAGGTAATGGTTTGGTGAGGACATCTGCGAGCTGGTCCTTCGTTGAGATGTGAGCAACGCAAAGATGACCTGATTGTACCTGATTGCGGACAAAGTGGTAGTCGAGGGCTATGTGTTTCATCCTCGAGTGAAACACAGGATTAGCGCATAGGTAAGTTGCTCCAATATTGTCGCAGTAGATGACAGGTGTGTGTGGGAGTTGAATGCCGAGCTCAGAGAGTAAGGAACAGATCCATGTCAGTTCAGATGATGTATTGGCAACTGACCTATATTCTGCTTCAGCGGAGGATCGAGCTACACCTTTTTGCTTCTTCGAAGACCATGCGATAGGAGTATTGCNCAATGGAGGTTGTATTGAGATTGATGGTTTCTTGTTGATTTTCAGCCATGGTGATAGAAGAAGAGAGGTAGAAGACGATAAGGAAGAAGAAAAGAAAAAAGTAGATCTGAACAAATAAGTGAGGAAAGAGAAGAAGGGAAGAGATAAAAAATAAAAATTTCGAAGAAGACTTATGAAGGTGAAGACTATAAAAAATACCATATGAAGTTGGTAAAATTGATTATTATAATTGATCGCACAAATATATATAAAATTGTAAGCTAGGATATACTTTTATACAATAAATACAGCATATATTATTTACATAATTGACTCCTTAATAGTATCTTGAATCTCAACTTGCTGTCTATATTAACAATGTTAGGGAAATTTAATTTTAAAGTTATATGAAATATTGTTCCTATGGTGTTAAAATAACGAAAAATAATTTTAATATTTCTTTGTATAGTAGTATTTTTGAATTTTGTTTTCATTTTATTGGTTGACATTTTTGCTATCGAGAAATGATTTTTTTGTAATGAATATTGTGAAAAAAATTCGGACGCACTCAAACCCAATGATCAATTTGGATGATTATCTCGCTTTACTGAAAATAATTTACTACAGAGTATTGCAAACGAGGTTGTAATTGATGGATTTAAAAAATAGCAGCCGTATAATACATAGTTAAAATATCAACTATTCATTTACAATATGTTTTATATTACATAATACATATTATGCACATAAAATTTGTTTTTTGGGGGTTAAAAGCACATATAATTGGTTAAATGGTAAATAATAATAATAATAATAATAATAATGTTTTTTTGTTTTGTTAAAGGGAAAACATTATTATTATTATTATTATTAATATTGATATTATTATTATTATTAATAATAATAATAATGTTAACGCATAAAAGTGTAGTTGACCGCAGATTTGGAGACTATGAATCGACTAGCAACCGAGTTTTCTATCATCAGATTCAGATAATAATAATAATGTGTAAAGACACAAATATGAATTTAAAACGGTATTTTATCATTTCATTTTCAAGGATTGAATTTTGGGTTGCCAACAGCATTTAATATATTTGAAATTAAATATGGTATGGTGAACACCAATGGCTCTTAGTTTCCTTGACGTGTAACCTAATTATCTTTGTGGTTTATAAACTATACAACGATTGGTTGATAAGGACTATAGTTAAGGATTTAATGAAAACTTTATAATTCTCCCATTCCAATTTTAATCAAGCAACTTACTAAATTGCCACTGACTATTTTACTCATTATACAAACAAATACAAAAAAGTAAAGCACCGATAAGTAGAAAATTTTCAAAATGACTAGGATCCTCTTTTTTAAGGTGAAGATAAATGGCGTAACGGTGCAGCCATGGAGTGCCACGTCACCAAACTTGAGGGAGTGTCTATGGTGGTGCCAGAAACAGAAGCCGCCAACTTCTTATCTTTTGTTTCTGAGCCAAATTCTTATCTTATGAATATGATATAGGGATAAAGTTAAGGGGGAATGTTGCAATTTTTAATTTTTGTTTTCTTTTTTTCCCCATAAAGGCATGGGGCCTTTCCAATTTCTAGTGTCTTTTTTTTGTCAACATAATTTTATTCAAACAGTTTTGACCAAAAGAAAACAATAACTATTGTTCTATAAATATCATCAGTAGTGGATAAATATGGTTAATTTTTTACAAAAAAAATTTGGTTTATATTATCTTGCTTGCTTTTTAAAAACGATCCTGATCCGTTGCTGACCTTTTCATAAAATAAAGACAGAGGGAGGGCTTAGGAAGTTGAAAAAAGAAAAAAAAAACTCAGAAAAAAGAACGGCGTTTCGTTACTTTATCTACTTAATTTTAAAATTAGGGAGACGTTTCTTCTTTAAAATCATAACTTCTCCGGATTTTAGTTTTGCACCTTATAAAATAAAAATAATAATTGTGTGTGTGTATAATAAGGTCTCCTGCTTCTGCACCACCCTCGATCTAATATTCTTACCCATTCTGCTCCCTTGAAACCCCAAAGATTCATCCTCTCTGTTCTTTGGCCATTGTCGCATAGAGCAACACATCTCTCTCAAGTCTCCAAAAGCTTAAAGACAGAAGAGATCCATCGGTGCTCTTATACAATCTCTCCAAAGAGTAGGTCTCTCTTCTAAGTTTCTGAAACCATAACTCTTTCTATATATCTTATGTTGTTGCGTTTGTTGGTTTATATATAAAGGCATAAAATCAATAGATCTGAACCGTTTTTTAGTGACTACGTACAAAGATGATGATTCTTTTCGATTATACTATGTCAGTTTTAGATCATACGAATCTACTCCTCCTGATGTGATTTGATTAATTGTTAATATATCACTTCTTTGTTTAATCAACTACTCCGTTTCTTTAATTATTATAAGCTTGTTTTCTTAAAAGATACTTGTATGAAATAATAACGTGCTTTGGGATTAAGTGAAAACAGAGCAAAGTGATTAGGTCAAGTCTTCATAATTCCAACTTGTTAAAGTTTATTCTAATCTTCTTCTTTTTTGTTTTTCTTCCAAAATTTAATGTTTTTTTTTTCTCTGGATAAGCTGCAAAACAAGATCGATCATGATTGGTCGTACATACAATCCTGTTAAGTTTGTAATGATCTATACTGATCATAGTTGGTTTAATCCCTCATTGAAATTAGACTTTAGTAAAATCTCATTGAAATTATACTAAGTAAGTGAAATCTCATTTAATAAAGCAACGACTGGTCAAGTGATATGTTTCATGTGTGTTCTAGTAAAATGGAAATAGAGATGCACGAGGACGACACAACATTGGGCGATTCTGGAGGAGACTTCGACTGCAACATATGCTTGGATCAGGTTCGAGACCCGGTCGTGACTTTATGTGGTCATTTGTTTTGTTGGCCCTGCATTTACAAGTGGACATATTCATCCAACAATTCAAGACAACGCGTAGATCAATACGATAATAAGAAGGAATCCCCAAAATGTCCGGTTTGCAAATCCGATGTATCTGAGGCTACGCTTGTCCCGATCTACGGGCGAGGACAGAAAACTCCCCAGTCCGGATCTACCGTACCAAACAGACCACTCGGTCCGGGTTATGACTTAAGAGGAGCTGGTCAACGTTTAGGAGAAAGGGATAGTCAACGGTACATGTATAGAATGCCTGATCCGGTGGTGGGTGTGGTATGCGAAATGGTGTACCGGAGACTATTTGGAGGGTCTTCGAGCAACATGGCACCGTACCGGAGCAACCGTGACACTAATCTCCGGTTGAGGCGACGGGAAATGCAGGTGGAGGAGTCACTAAGCAGAGTCTACTTGTTTTTGCTTTGCTTCATGTTTATGTGTCTACTTCTCTTCTAATTATAAGCCTGTCTCATATATATGTATATACCAATTGGAATGAGTATGCATATTTATATAATAAACGGTGTGTCTACGTGAAAGAATATTGAATCCTGGAAATTGTATGATGAGCGCATAATAAAGTGCAAATAAAGAAAGGACACCATTTTGGCTTCTTTCGATATATTATGGGTAAAAAGGAGGCTTGTCTTCAACTCAACTCACTACATTTGTGCACCAAAAAGATGATAGTGGGATTAGAATGCGACACAAATGGTGTTGCTTATGTCGGATAACAATCCTTTAATAAATAAATATAAAATTATCATAAATAAAATAGGGCCCCTACCTATATTTGATTTGATTGATAGCGGCGAATAAGGACGCTTAGACAGAAGAAGTGTAAACATTAATTTAATAAACTACATTTTGTCTTTCTTATACACATTCAAAATGTTGTAAAAAAAAAAATGACAAAGCGAGTGGCTTGAATTGAAGTGAGCATAAGAACAGTCCGAGACAACCGCTCATCCATGGTATCCAGTTTCTATAACTTTCGAAAGTTAGTCATTTATTAGCCAATATCGATATAGGTTTTAAAAGGTTATAATTTTTATTGTCGGCATCTATATGATATCCATACCAGTTTCAAGTTTTCAACTCCAACTAAATCTCAAGACAAGGAAAAAAGAAAACAGAGAAGACAAAAGAGTAAATTGGGCATCAGAAGTAATCAGATAGTAGTAACAAAGCAAATGTAAATTTACAGAGAACTGTAAAATGCGAGACGAAGCCCTTATTTACACGACACAGGTAGTGAGTTGTTTCCTTTATTACAATTCCACTCGGTAGAAACGAACCAGCTTCATATACTGCACTCTCTCCTCCTGCAACAAGTAAATGGAAATCAATAATTTAACACCCACATTTTAACTTCCCATTTACCAACAAGTCATTTACAAGACAACAAAAAAAAATGGAACATATGGTGCAATAATATTACCTGAACCTGAATCTGACCTGACTCATCAGGCTGCTGCGGAAAATGAAAACCTGTTGAGCAATTCTTCAACTTCTCCGGATTTTTCACCCATGCTTTTCTACCTTCACTCACTTTCACCTGGAACTTCCATGTCTACCACATCGCATATACAGATGTTAGACTCTGACCCGTTAGAGAATAACTCTGCTCTTTTAGTGAGTCACACATACCTGAGAAAGCGGAAACGTGTCTCTCTCAATCACACCTCCTTCAATGTTTATGCCAGTGCCTTGGCATTCTGGACAGAAGACAGAAAATATTTGCCAGCTGACATCGCTTACCAACTCATTCCACTTCCCACTACTCTGCTTTGTGCATCTCTTTTTTCCTTTTCCACTTACCATCTTGCCCTCAAGTATTTCACTCTCACAGAAGAGAAACCAATGTACTACACAAGACACATGAAATAGGTGAAACGCCCCCAGGAGGTTTCTGCTACCGCACGCAAGGTTTCCTGTCTTCAGGTTTAGTATAGCTGCCGCATCTTTCCCTGGAAGCATCTTGTGCCTACAGACTTCGCACACTCTTTCAGAAAATATTCGCTGTTGCCTCCTCAGCTCCCGTCTTACCGCTTTGTTCTTCACGACTCTTTTGCTCACGAGATTATCATCAGAATCAGCTATTAGATCTTTTGAAGAGTTTGAATTATGACCTGAAGAAACCTCCTCAGAAGAGTCATACTGATTACACAGAGATTCACTGGTGTCCTCTGGATCCGAAAAAGACTTCTTTCTCTTCCTGCTGTTGTCCTCACCGTTCCCTGATTCTGCTGACTGACTAGATGTAAGAAGACGGCTCGGATCATCGAACAAACCCAGTCTACCCAAATTGTAGAAGTAAGAGAATGTGACAATAGCAAAGTCGTGATCTGGGACAATAGCCTTCTCCTCATCTGAAGGGCCCTCCTCTCCTAACCACTCACACCATAGTTTATCAATCCCAGTTGTGCGTCCTTTAGTTTCAAACAACCTGGCAGCTATACGGCCAAATCCAATGAACCTTGCGTCCACATTAAGAGTTCTCTCCTTGATCAGCACACCAGAAATCACCAGATTATTTGCACAGTGACTAGGTTCATCACCAGTAACTGCAGCAGGTTGGCTATCTCCATATGATCCACTTGTTCTGTTGGTATCATACTTGACAATAGCATATCGTTCATCATCACTGAAAGGATCGGGAAGACCTTCACCACCAGGGATTGGAGTTTTCTCTTCCTCTTCACCAGTAGAACTATCAAAGAAAAGGACACCATCACTGAAAGGCCAAGGATTATTTCCAAGAAGTGTCATCCTAGCACATCCCAATCTCTCCCTATGGAGGTTTCCGTTCAAGTGTCCATGCAAAATTGTCTCGCTGTAGCAAGGAGCAAGACACAAAGTGCAGAAGAATACAAACCGTTTCCCATCTTTACGTAGCTCAACATACGTGTGCCCTTGTAACCTCAAATTCTTCAGAGTAGTTCTAGCTAATTGCTCTTTCAAATTAATAGCAGTCTTTGGTAACCCTATTTCTTTCCCCTCAGCCATTCAGAGACTCAGCAGACGCAAAAAACTTCACGATTTAAAACCCAAATCCACAATTCTCCTACGCACAAAACAAACCCTAAGAGTTTCAAAGTTGAAACAAACCCTAAGAAGTCACAATTCCACGAGAAGATTCAAGAAACACAATCTTCGAAATCCGAACGAACAAATCCCAGACACTTTCTTCACCAGTGACTTAGCAAAAGACTACACACGACGCTACGATTACCACAACTTCGATTGGATCTCGAAATTCAGATGCAAGGAAAAAAACAAACAGGGGAGATACCAAATGGGAGAAGAAGAAGAGTCAAATCAACAGATTATGCTTCCACATATTCGAGGCGTACTCGGATCAGTACTTGTGGGGAATCGTTTCATTCGTACACCGGAAATAAGGTCAACGCGAGCCATGGAGCGATGAAGATGGAGAGACGAACGCGAGTCCATCGCCAACATTTCCATGTCTTTCACGCGGAACTCGCGAACAAAATCTCTCTCTGAGGAATCCGAATTGACGGAGAACGGAGAAGAAACGACGAGAAATTTTCTTCAGAGCGGTGGTTGTTAAAAGAAGAAAGAAGATTTCGTAACTAACCGAAATTGAAGAAAGCTTTTTGTCCTCAAACTCGTGAAAACTAATTTATTAGTAATCACGGAAAGGAGGTGTGTTACATCAACCTTAAACCGTTGGATTTTAGATGGTGAACTAATGAACGGTGGAGATCTACGTTTGAGTTTTTATTATAGGTGTGGGGAGATTCGAATTTTCTGAAAAGAGATAACTTCAACATATTTAGTTATTTTATTTTTAATTAAAAATTAAATGAGAAACTAATTCCTCATTTTTCAACTCAACTCCTTAGCTTTCTATATCTTCGGCATTGAACCCATAATTTTAATTATCTTGATATTTAACCCGCTCATCTTGTATGAAGATATAACACGCGCAATCTCAAGGCTACAAAACATATTTTTCAATTAAGCATGAGTAAACGTGTCTTATTAACCGAATGGGCTTTCAGTTTAGGTTACATATTTGGGGCTTTCATTAGCAGTAAAAATAAAAAAGTTGGGTCATATACAAAACGGATCAAAGCCCATGAAGAAAGAGAAGGAAACTTTCGGTTAAAAGGTTGTTGCGAAACAAAATCTCGACTTTGTATTCTTGTTGTCGCTCTTTATGTAAAACCTGCAACAATAGACAAACTCGATTAGGTCAAAACTTGTAAATTTTTTTTTTTGATAAAGTTTTTAAGAAAGGTCCTACCGGGAGTCGAACCCATAAACTTGTAATCTTGCAGTTTCTATAGTAAAGGTTGTGAGTTAAAGACTCGCCAAGATGTACTCTTGAAAGATAGGAGAACTCGTAAAGTCTTGGTGTTCTTTCTTTTCGCATGACCATTCAAGCAAAACAGAGAGTGATCTTAAGAGATCGTGAATGCGATCAAAGGGAGCTAAACCTACAAAAATCTACATGAATAAATTAAGAGATCGTGAGTGCGTGTGTGTTTCGCCACTAGTAATGGACAAAGCTCTTTGCAACTGGATCAGTTCGTTGCTGTGAGAATAGTTATTCAACTCCATCTGGTTTAGTATTCGTTGCCGATTTAAGGAGCTAACCGAGTGGAGGTGGAACTAGGATGAAAGAGGTTGTTAGGCCTAACGGAAGAGCCCAAAGCCCAGGTGAGAAGTTTTAACGGATTGTAACAGAACTTCCGCTTTCATTTGTACAAGGAACTTCTATTTTTTGTTGATCCATAAATAAACTTTAGAAATGAGACGGAAGCAAATAGTTATAAATAAGGAAACTATTGTTTGAAACTAGGATCGAAAAGGAACAAAACTTTTTTTTTTTTTTTTATGTTGTAGCTGGCTAGCTGATCATTTATACTACCTTAATTTAGTTTATAATTTTGAAAGTTAAAAGTCTATAATGTGTAAATGGGAAATTGTATAAAGTCAAAATCTGAAATGTGTAAATGCCTTAATGGGAAGAAGGGGAGAGAGGGTTTGGTGGGGAAGAAAAATGATCTGATTCTGGTGTGAACTTGATAAGATTCATTTAATTGTTGTCATTCTCTATTATACATTTTGACTTTACCGCCATTCATTAGTTACACCACTCTTTCACATATTCTAATATCGTCCAATTATACTTAAATCAAATAATTAGTACGAACCCAAGAACATGGAACATTAACAAGGTAGAGAAATTGATGAACCGTGTCCAATCTTTCTGTTGTATCCAATTATTCATTTTTAAATTAAAAAAAACAATGAATGGGGTGAAATCTTGAAGTGGAAATTTTGCAAGCATTATTTGAGTGCATACACCAAACAAATCAGTCATGTGTCTATTTATATATTTTTGGCACTACGCTTTAAATACCACTATGTTCCTTTATGTAATCATTTTTTAAAAATAAAACCAACCGTAATTGACGCTGGAAATATCTCTATTATATATTGTTTTTCCACGGCTTTAAGAAAGTATTCTTTCATAAATGTAGGATTGTATAATACAAAGTAGAAAGTGTATAGGCATGTGCTTTGTGATACAAAAAACAACCAACTCGTGGATCCACTTTTAAATTTCGGGCCTGATCCTTATTGTCGATTGCCTTGCCCCACCGAAGTTAATAATAACAAAAAAATCCAACCTAATTATGTCATTAGTAAGCTGAAGGTGGGTTGTTCGTTACCGCATACGAATTAGCGCGAAACCGTTACCAACATTATATAATATAATTTATCCAAAAAAAAACATAATATAATATAATATAATATATATTTATAATGAAATGATTTATGCGTTGTGCGCACGAGATTGGCCACCAAGATTTCGTTTACGTAAATTATAGACGATATCCACTCTTGGATTCGACTACATTCAATTATTCATAGACTATACACATATAAACAGTAGTAGTAATATAAAAGTATATATATGGATATATATGTTATCTTTTTATAAGAAAACTAACTAAATATTCATAAATGGAAAACAAAATCCAACAAAAATCACAATGGAAAAAATTATAGAAATTAAAAGATAGAGACCAGAGAGAGATCGAGGATTGTTGGGTTTAACGGATTCCTCTTCTCCTCCACAGAATCTGCGGGAAATTTCAACGGTCGAATCTCGTAAAATGACCAAAACAGCCCTTTAGGTCCCCTGACAATGACACGCTGGATCGAGCGAAATCGACGCCTTAACTGTCGGTGGGTCCCATTTTGGAGTGGCATCTTACCGTAAATAATAACAATGGCAAGGGGACTAAACCGGCCAAACATTAAACAAAAAGAGAAACCTCAGAAAGCAGTTCCATCTCCTTTTTTTTTGTCTATATAACAACAACAACACTGACATAAACTCACTCTCTCTCTCTCACTGTCGGCGAACTAACTCTTTTTTTCCTTTTCTAGCTCAGATTTTGCTCGGGAAAGCGACTCCGGCAGAAATGCAGCTCCCTCTAGTCATCGTAGCCACACTCTGCATTGCCCTGCAGCTTCTGCCTGGCTCATTTGGGTTGGCAACTACCAATCGCCACGTGTCAAACGCTCGTTGGCTTCCCGCAGTGGCCACCTGGTACGGAAGTCCCAACGGCGACGGCAGCGACGGTAATTCTAACGCATAATTTAACTTCAACTCTCACTCTAGTGATAAAAAACTATACACTATAATATATCTGTTTAATTTATAAATATATGCCGGAATTGCGTAAAAATGTAGGAGGAGCGTGTGGGTACGGTACGTTGGTGGATGTAAAGCCGTTCCACGCGAGGGTTGGTGCGGTGAATCCTATTCTCTTCAAAAACGGTGAAGGTTGTGGCGCTTGTTACAAGGTTCGGTGCTTGGACAGGAGTATCTGTTCCCGGAGAGCCGTCACCGTTATCATCACCGACGAGTGTCCCGGCTGCTCTAAAACCAACACTCACTTCGACCTCAGTGGCTCCGTCTTCGGCCGTTTGGCTATCTCCGGAGAGTCCGGTCCCCTCCGCAACCGTGGCCTCATCCCCGTTATCTATCGTCGGTACGTGTATATTATTCTCATTATTAATAGTATATGTCTATTCTCTTTCAATAACTAACTCGTGACAGTGCACGAGCAAATTAAAAAATAGGAATTATATTGTTTTGTAGTAATAAATGGTAAGAAGCTAAACAGAGAATAAATGATTATATTTTTTGTAATTGGTGTGAATGGATTAAACAAAAGAGAGAACTTTAACGGCGATCTCGTTTTGTATGGTCCCAACCATTTTTGACCGTTGACCATTTGATCTCTATTTCTCTCTTTCTCACTGATATATTTTTCTGTTATTTTGCATAATTTCTTAAACAAAAAGGACGGCATGCAAGTATAGAGGGAAGAACATAGCGTTCCATGTGAACGAAGGATCAACTGATTTTTGGCTGTCTTTGCTGGTCGAGTTTGAAGACGGAGAAGGCGACATTGGCTCCATGCACATTCGCCAAGTAAACTATCGTTTCCTTCATAACCAAACTCATGCACTCACTTCTTTAATTTCCCTTTTTCTTACCACAAAGTCACTTACTGAGTCACTTCCACTTCAAAAGTATGACTTTATAAAGTATAAATTCAAAAAGAGAAAAATCTTAGTGGAATGAGCACATCTATGAATCTTTATTGACCAATTAGCTAGAAAGGCACACCACTCCAAGTCTTCTAAAAAGTATCAATAAAACAGACTCAAGTGCTAAGACTGATGGGTTTTCTTGTGTGTTTTGAATGTTTGGTGCAGGCCGGAGCGAGTGAATGGTTAGAGATGAAGCACGTATGGGGAGCCAACTGGTGCATCGTCGGAGGACCACTCAAGGGACCATTCTCTGTCAAGCTCACCACTTTGGCCGCCGGTAGAACACTCTCCGCTACCGACGTCGTCCCCAGAAACTGGGCTCCCAAAGCAACTTACAGTTCCCGCCTCAACTTCTCCCC
>VBRH01000294.1:83564-100809 GCA_014578085.1 Cardamine resedifolia | reverse complement strand
TTTTAAGAGAGAAATAGAGAGTGACTGCTGGCCGTTGGATGGAAATTGTAAGAAAGTACATCCTAATCCAACGGCTCCTGCGTTCTCTCCTCTTCCTCCTTGTGTGTGTGTGTGAGATGTGTGTGTGTGATGTGTGTCGGTGAGTGTGTTAGGAGTCACTGTAGCCATCTCCAAAGGGGAGATAGAGCTAGGATTAGTATTGGGTGGTGTCATGTCTTTATTTCTATATGCTTCTTGGCTCTTTGTTTTTCTATTATGGGACATCACATAATAGATATCATATGAATTATTTGTCACATTCTCTTTTCATTGTTTTTGTGGGACATTGCATAGTAATAATATATCATATGAAAATTCTGTACACTAACTTCAAAGAGAGCAGTTAAATTATAGCAGAATCTTCAGAGTATCTCTTCATTTTTCCCCATCTCAAAACCCAAGAAATATAATACTCCATGCTAGGAAGCTTCAGGTTCCACTGTTTCAGCAACTGCATCTTCGATTTTGTCTCCAACTGCTAAGCCTTGTCCTTGACATCTTTTCCACCTTTAGTATCCTTCCCGTTGTTCTTGGAGTCTTTTGATGGAGGAAGTGGCATCATAAGTGGTGGAGGATTAGTCTCGAGTTTCAAGAAAATCCGCCTCGTTTATGATAACCATCACTTCAACATCTTTTTTCGCTTCTTCTCAATGTTGGGAACCTCAAGTGGGATTAGCTCTGCAATTGCTTTTCAGCCGAGTTTGCTTGTCAACTTCTCTCTAGAACTTTTCTTAGTTAGCTAATAAAAGCAGCAAGAGACATCAAATCCACACAAGCATTAAAACCCCCAAAAAAGCAAGTGAAGTCAGAGGAATGTGCCAATTTACTTATTAGCCATGTTGGTCTCGATGTTCCTTTTTTCTCATAGAAAACTTTTCTGAGTCCTTCCGGTTTCAGCTATGATCTGATCATGCATCTCCTTAAGGTGACTTGACCAATTAAAGCGCCAAAAATATCAAGATCAGACATTGAGATATAGTGCATACATTTCATTGTCATGGTTTGATTATAGCATGATCTGATTCAGATTTGACATATAAAAGGAAAAAAAGAAAGTAGAAGTGGTTAGAGCCAAATGCAAGAAGATATGATATTATAAGATAGTTGGGCAGCAGAAAATTTATGGAAAAGAGAATATGAAAATGTGATGACATGCTTAGAACTTGAAAGTAAAAGAAGGAGACATGGCTTTATCTACCATAACATGTTAATGACCACCACATCCATACAAAGCTAACTCCTATTATCATGAGAATTCACATCACTAATAAACTATGGGATCTGTATTCAAATCAGAATCAGAGAAGAAGAGTCACATATGTTACGCAGGTTCTTGATACAAGTCAAGATTAGTAGAGGAGGCTCCCAATATTGGAAGAGAGTTGCATAAAGGAGAAGGATCTCAAGTTCTCAACAGTTCTGTATAAGATGAAGAGAGTCGATAACACAATTCCAAAATCAAATCTTTCCCTGGTAAGAAGACAATAAGATCTAGTTATCAACGATTAATAGATCTCACAATAACAATTGAAATGAACGAGAACAGAGCTATTGGCGTACCGCATACGCCGTGTACTTTATTGGCCACGCTAAAGGAGCTTCTCTTGTTTTGGTTAGCTACGATCATATATCTCAATCCAATTTTACGTTCTCTTTTCTCTCATTAACAACAGAAGCTGATTGGTTGGGTTAGAGAGCAATACTTAGCAAGAAATAGTTAAAAAAAACTCACTAAACAAACCGGAAAAAAAAGGGACAAGACACATTGATGGATAGTGATTACACGTGAAGAGGCACGTGAAGGCCCAATAATCGGCTTCCACGTCACCAAAACCTCGTGGGACTCTACTCTAATCTCTAGGCACCCCCACCCATAATGTATCCAAATTTCTCGTTTAAGTTTTGCTTTGGCCCACCTATCGTTTCACTTGCTATAAAACAAAACATATACTAAGAGACAAATTTACATTTGTCCAAAAAAAAAATAAGAGACAAAATTACATTTAACACAATAAACCAAATTAAAATTTAAAGGGTGGCCCCCACATGGGAGGGTCGATAATTGAAGAAGGGGTGACTCAGCTTGAGGATAGGACCCTCTAAGGTCGCCACTTGTACCTTATTACTCACCCACTTCAACTTCTCTCGAGATTTACAAGAATCTCAATATCTCGTATCGCTTTCCAAAACCTGGATCCCACTGATCCATTGCACGGTATCGCTATTTTAGATATTTCAGAATTTACTAATTTACCCTCAGGCCAATATTCCTCTGGCTATAAGTACCCACCACATCTCCTCTTTAACCTCCTACAAAATCTGCTAATCTTCTAATTTCGCAAAGCTTCACAAATCTTTTAAAGCTTCCATTTTCGAAGATCTCAAGAATATTTACTAAACCATGAGTTATCTGAACAAAATTTGGATGGCAGCATCGTTCGTGGCTGTTCAAGGAAACGCTGATCACGGCGTCAAGTTGAAAACCGGCCTTAGCTCTGCTCACCGTATCCAACGAAGACTGTCCTCTGATCTCCGACCTCTCGCCGCTGCAGATCTCGCCGGTGACGCTTTCCCCTCAGAAGAAAGACGGCGTACCTCCTCCTCTTCTACTTCCGATGAATCTTTCCGCCAGGTCATGTACCTCAACTGCTGGGGCCAAGGCTAATTCTAACCTCACTCCATCTTCAGATGATGGCAACTCGCTCATGGACCCGATGAGTCAGATTTTCCTGATGATAAATGTATATAGTTTGGTTCATGTGTGTGAATATTAGAATGTTTAAAAGGATCAAAGCAAGTGTTTTGATCATGAGAAGATAACTCTGTTCAATTTGTAAATCTAAAATATCGTTCGCTCATCAACTTTTTATTTTCCGGAATCTTGATTGCGATTATTTCTAATTCAACTTTATCCACAGTGAAATGCGATTCTCCATTAAAGTAATCCCAAAAGATTCCAAAACCATCATTATCCAAATGGGACAGGACAAGTCAGTCACTCCATAATGTTTATGATTTCTTTATGGCTGTCATTATTGAGTTAGGTCTGTATGCCAATAGTATTAAACCGGAATTATATATTTGTAGGCTCAAATTATGTAGGCGCAAGAGGCCCAATACAAGAGAAGATCTTGGGCTGTGTTGGGCTATGGCCCATGTATGTATGTAACTTCGCTTCAAAAGAAATCGGAGCGTATCTGCTTCATCCAACGGTCCAAATCTCACGACGCTCCCTAATGGAGTAACGTCTCCTTCTCTTCCAACGGTCAAATAATCATCAAGAAATACTCGCTTCTCCCTCTCTTCTTCTTCCTCCTCAGAGCCCGATTCATTCACAAACCTTCCTCTCTATCTGAAAATGACTTCAATCGAAACAACAGAAACGCTTAACGCTCCCAAGCTTCAGATCTGGAACAACGCTGCCTTCGACGATGGAGATTCCCAGATTACTTCCGCCATGGAAGCTTCTTGGTCTAACCTCCCTCCCGATTTCATCAACCTATCATTTGATTCCGATTGTAGCAAGGAGAATCAGATTCCAATGTCGGTTTCTTCTTCCCTCCAATCCTCAGTCTCGATCACCGATCCGCTTCACTCCAGTAATAATCAAGAAGCTCCGTCAGCAAAATGCAAAACCGCGAAGACCAAGTCCGGCACAGATCGGATTAAAAGGCGTGAAGAACGGGATATTGATGCAGAGATCGAAGAGGTAGAGAAGGAGATCGGACGATTATCGACGAGATTAGAGTCGCTCCGGTTAGAGAAGGCCGAGCAAACCGCAAGAAGCATTGCTATACGAGGAAGAATCGTTCCGGCGAAGTTCATGGAATCTCAGAAACAACACACAGTCAAATTTGAAGATTCGTCTTTGCCAGGATCCAAATCAAGAACCATTCGTAGAGGCGTTAGTCTGGGACCAGCGGAGATATTCAATTCTGCAAAGAAATCCGAAACGGTGACTCCTCTTCAATCAGCTCAGAATCGACGCAAGTCTTGTTTTTTTAAGCTTCCTGGTATTGAGGAAAACAAAGTGACGACAAAAGCTAGAGGACGAACGAGTTTGAGTCTGAGCCCTAGATCTCGCAAAGCCAAGATCACGGCGGCTCAGAAGCAAGCAGCAACGACGGTGGGGTCAAAGAGAGCTGTGAAGAAAGAAGAAAACGTTCTCTCATCAATCCAGCCTAAGAAGCTTTTCAAAGACGAGGAAAAGAATGTTTCTTTAAGGAAACCATTGAAACCAGGGAGAGTGGTGGCTAGCAGATACAGTCAAATGAGCAAAACGCAGACTGGAGAGAAAGATGTTAGGAAACGGTCATTGCCTGAGAATGAAGAGAAAGAGAATCACAGGTCGGAGAAGAGAAGAGCTTCTGATGAGAATAACAAGAGCGAAGGGAGAGTGAAGAAAAGATGGGAGATTCCAAGTGAATTGGATCTGTATAGCTGTGGTATGAACGATGATGAGATTCCTCCTATAGGCAAGGAGCTGCCTAAGATCAGAACGCTTCGTCGTGCAGTAGAGAGCCCTCGTGATTCAGGTGCTGCTAAAAGAGTTGCGGAATTACAAAGCAAGGATCGTAGTTTCACATTTTGCCAGCTTCTGAGATTTGAAGAATGAAGGAGATCTGTTATCAGTTTGAGTAAACTCCACAACTCTTGTTGTGGTGACTTTGATTGTGAAAATGTTGGCTTTGATATGTTTTTTTTTGTTGTTGCTTGCATCTGCACTATAGAGCAATAAATGTTTCTGCATCTTCGTTGGGATGTATAATGTCTAAATACACACATTAAGATTGTGAGTTTTGTTATATTTTGTAAATGTCAGCTCCATAAGAAATATTCTCGGAAAAGGTTTTGTTTTGTTACTCACAAACAAGAAGGTAATATATAATCACAAGGAGACCAAGTTTTGTGGGATTTACACCAAAAACAACAACAAAAGAGAGACTGAATCTCACATACACATTAGAAAATGCAGTATTGGCTCAGATGCGGCTTGAATCCCTCCCGAATATGTACCTCCTTGTCCAGTCCGACACCACGAGAGCCCTTGTTCGCCAGCTAACTTGCTTGCTGTATTCACACATTATTATGTGTATTTTATCTTTTTCACCCTTAAAATTCTACAGTTATGAACAATAGAGTTTCTCAGCATTTACCTGGCATAAACAGAATACCAGAGCCACTGGGTGCTTCTTCCAGCTGAAACCCAGTCTCCGGGTAGCTCAGCAGCTGCTTGGTCCCCTCCCAATGGAGCAAATTGTCCAAAGTGCTTGTACCTGTCATCACGAAAAGAGGTTTCAATCCTATATTTTAGGAAGTTTATGAAATGCAAGGTCCTGAGTTTATTAGATTTTGGCATACTGGAAGGGGCGAAACTGGTGATTCCCGCCAGTTCTGAAGCGCTTAGGACCTTCAGGGTACTCTTTACAATGCTCCATCCTGTTGAAGCATTTTGCAAGATAAGAACCTTGTTGTGCAGCGACCTATACAAACAAACAAGTAGACCATTTTAAGGATGAGTTCCTCAAATAAACCCACAATCATATAATTTATATGCATCAGTGAAGCCACCAAGTACCTGAGCAGTTGCAGGCAGGGTCTTCATCTGTGAGTCAACTCCCAAGAGAGCCGATTTGAATGCCTCAATGTCTACTTCTTTCCTTGCATTTCCATCTGAATCTGCCAGCAGATCTGTAATATTCCTCATATGCTTGCTTTTCAAATAGAGCTCCACCTGCGGGTACCTCACAAGGATATCATCAACCACGTCTTGTAATTCTTCCACGGTCAAGGTTCCTGAGTTGTCCACATCAGCAGCTTTGAATATGTTTGCAATGTCCTCCTAAAGTAATTACAGAATCTATCAAGATTCAGTATGCATATGAGAAAAAAAGAAGAAAATAACAACAGTCCAATGAGTTCACAGACCATGATTTTGCGTTGAGCTATGGAAGCACAATCACCAACTGCATAAACATTCTCACATCCTTTCACGAGTAACCACTCGTTGGTAGCCAACGCACGTCTGCCTCCTTGGCCAACTTGCTCCATGAGGTCACTGATAACTGGACGTGTTCCAACTCCAGTGGACCACACTATCAATCCATGAGGAATACTTACAACTTCTCCACTTGATTTGATTTTCACAGAGATATCTTTATCAGACACAGAAACCACACGCATTCCCGTCTGAACATCAATACCATCTCGCAAAAATTTCTGTTCAGCAAATGAACTGATACGTTCATCAAACCTGCAACAACCTCATGTCATCAAACTCCACAATAAAGCCTGGCGTAAAGAAATGGCGAAAAAAGTCCATCGTATTTTCTACTTACGAATTCAAAATATGATCTCCAGATTGAATGAGTGTTATTTTCACGAGATCTTTAACTGAAGGGTATATTTTGGTGATATCCTCTTGAATAAAGTCATGTAGCTCAGCTGCAAACTCAACACCAGTAGGACCTCCTCCAACAATCACAAAATGAAGATTCCTTCTTCGTTGTTCCTCAGTGAGACCAGGAAGGATTGCTTTTTCAAAGCAATCAATCACTCCTCTACGAATCCTCTGTGCATCCTCTACTTCCTACAATGTTTTGAAGAATCAAAGTCGGAAACTGAGAGAATAATAATATTCACAGTTGAAACCATGAAGCCACCTTGAGAAAATGGCAGTTCTCAACTACACCAGGAGTGCCAAATGTGTTAACTTGAGCTCCCACTGCTACGATCAAGTAATCGTATTTGAGGGAAAACTCTTGGCTTGCTTCAGGATCATCCTTGAAAACTGGTCTACAGTGGACTTTGTTGTTAGCAGGATCGATCTTAACACAATCTGCTTCCCACAATTCAATTTCTCCATTTTTCTGCCAACAATAAACAAAGCTTATAAACTAATCAGATGATGATGCCAATGGATAAAGTTTTGAAAGAGAGATCTTTGTTACCTTCTTAGTTATATTGCGGACAGACTCAACAATGCTTCTAGCTTCAACAGTTCCACAAGTAACGCTTGGTAACAATGGTGTAAAGGCAAAGTAGTTCTGCGGAGACACAACCTGAACATCGTAGGAAGTAATGTCGAGATCTTTAAGGAAGCTTATACCAGCCCAACCAGTCCCAAGTACAACTACTTTCTTCTTCTTCTGCTGCTGCTCCTTTATGTTAGCTTCTGAGTTAGAATCAGCGTACGACACTATACTTCCACCGCTGCAAATGTGTAAGAATACAACACAATCTCAATGATCAATTCCAAGATCGTGAAACACAAAAAAAGACATACAAGTTCCGTTCAATTAAATCAAGAAAAAGCTATCGATTTACATAACAGCTAATCAGAAACAGTAGGGAAAAGAAGGTTATAGAAGTAAAACACTAAAGGAGGAGGATATCAGAAAAAGATTTGAGGTAAAAAAAGGTCAACGATTGGAGATACAAGGGATTAAAAAAGGTCCCAACTTTAGGAAAGCGATGAAAAGTGAAGTTGGGAGGCAAAGAAACCTGAGAGTGCCGAGGAGGAGAAGCTTAGAGGCAAGTGGGGCAGATCGAGAGACCCTTCCGAGAGAGGAAATGAATGTCATTTTGGTCTAAAAGCTTGAAGAAAAAGAGAAAGGTTGATTCTGGGAAAACAGAGTTAAAAGAGATCCAGCAACGATGGGAATTATCTTTGACCGAGTTCAAGTACTCTCAATTATCAATGTTTAAATACTGACTGATCGATCATTAAGGTTTGTTAATGTAGAAATTCATACAATTTTTTAAGTTAATCGCCTCAATATCGATTTGTTTAGCAGCCACAGGCCATGTCTTTTCCATTATGCGCAAGTGTGTACCATATTGAACCATTATTACAGATTCAAATTTTTGCGGCAATTTGTAAATTGGTATAAGGGTCAGTTTATAAATCAGCATATTTCCGAACCTCAAAAGATTTGCAACTGTAAAATGCAACTATTTCAAGCTGTCCTCGCTTTTGTTAATTTAGCCATCGACCCATTTCTTCTCGGATATGACAAATTCTGTTCAACCATCTTCAGAACAAACAATTATATGATTCACGGCTTCTAAATGATTCAATTATAATCAATGCCAGATCTGGAATCCGAAAAACATAACGAAATATGAGGAAAACAAAAATAAAGTGGTTTAGCGGATAATTTTAGAGGCTAAACTATGATAAACAAGTGTGCCTCCACGTTTTAACACCGCAAATTCAATTTATGCCTCGATGACTAGCATTATTTTCGTGGTTATATCGAAAACAAGCTAAAGGTGATGTGAGGCAATTTCAAAAACGCATATTTTCTCCCAAAAACATACAACAACGGAATCAAAACCAGCAAAATAAAAAAACCAAATGAAATGCGATTGATAGATAGAGAGATACGAAGATGAGGAAGGTGACTCTTTTTATATAGGGGGTCCTTGCGTCGCCCTAATTATAGCTGTAAAGTTGGAAATCTATTTGGACCTCGTTTCGAACCAGAAACAGCCCACCACCTATTTCCAAAAACTGGGCTTCTTATATACTAATGGGCCGTATTAACTAACAATATCAAACACCGTAAAATAAATCTTTTTTCTTTTTTTTATAACCAAAAATTCTTTTCAAAACAAGGGGAGAGAGGGTACAAAATACAACACAAACTAGTTTTGTTGGTCTCTAAAATTCTTTGTTTCAGCATACATAATCAAACAATCATCCAAGTCAAGTGTCTGTATCCAGCCCATTTTGCAGCAAGTCGGACGCCAATAGCCAATGCTGCAGCCAACAACGGCATTGGTGGTGCCCCCCTTAAGTTCTGTCTCTCTTCTTCTTCTGATGAGTTCTTAGTTGAATTGTGATACATGGCTAGAGCTAGATACCCTGTGATAGCCACCACTCTCACCCATGGCTCCCCTACTCCTGCCAGAACAGCTGCAGAAGGAAGAGCCGAGGTCACATCGTCTCTCTTCTTTATCAACCGCGAATATCCATACAGACCAACCAACACAGTCCAGAAGAACGGCTCCAAGATGTAACTTTGAACGGCTGCATAACCCAAGAGACCAGCAAGAGTTACCACAAACGGCTGTTTGCTGATCGCATTTGGTGTAACTGCTTCTCCTATAGCAAGCACTGAGGATGCAAGAAGGATCACTGTGGTTAACTCTCTCACAGGTGTGTAAGCAACAATCCCGGAGTAAAACGCCCGGACACTGTACATTGCAGTCTCTACAAGGGCGATGAGAGAAGTGATGGGATCGCCTATAAAGTGAAAGACCAGGGCCAATGCGAGCTTCGAAAGGTCTCCCACAAACGCAAGAATAGCAAAAGCCGCCTTTCTCCAGTTGGATAGTTCAAACAAAACTGCTCTCCACGCATACAAGAGAAATCCTAGCGCTGCAAAATAAGATCAAAATGTGTTACTTGATCTATCCAACCATATTCATTTTACTAAATATATTCCTCTAAACCAACAAGGTATATCATATATGCACAAGAAACCTCGAATCACTAAACTACTATTCAAGAAACTAAAACCATTCAAACTCTGAGTCAGAAATGTTCAAGCTATTGAGGACATAAACAACATTAATCCAAAATCCAAAATTTGATCTTTATCTTCACTCGACCAAGATTAATGATCCACAGCCACTCAGACTAAGTCAAAAGTAAACGGAAACGTACCAACAAACCAAGGCCATATAATAGGGTTATCAGGAGCTTCTTTGGTCAAGTACCTAAATCTATCAGGCATCGTGCTCTCTCGCCTCGCCAATCGCTCCGCCTCGTCCTCAATTCCACCGTTCGCTGCATCTTCTTTCTCGCACCTCGTCAAAACCCTAAGTCTTACACTCGGAAACTTCCCCGGAACCGCGAAACGACGGATGCTTACGCCGGTATTTATAAACTGTGGCGGAGCAAGTGTGAGCTTATTCTCGCCGTTACGGTAAGAAATACGGGACACATGAGAGAAAGAAATGCGACAGCAGAATGGAGAAGCAAGAGACGAAGCAAGAGACGAAGAAAGAGCTAAGAGCGTCATCGTCGTCCTGAGCTTCTAAGCTTTTTCCAAGAACAACAAAATAGTTAACATTAGGATTATTATAAGTTGGGCCTAAGCTAAGGCCCAATATCTTCTTGCTCTAACGGCCCATCAGATGAAGTATTAAGCATTGTTGCCCTACCGTTGACAGTCCCCGCCGAGAATCGAGTGCATAGCAATGGCGGACGTAGTTCAATACCGCCTCGAGCGGATGGTTGACGAGCTTGATGATTTAGAACGTAAAGGAATCTTCACGCGTGCAGAGATTGCTGAAATCGTGAAGCAGCGTCGTAAATTCGAGTACCGGCTAAAGCGTCCAAGCCCACTCAAAGAGGATTTTATAGCCTATATTGACTATGAAGCTCAGCTTGATGAGCTCCGACACTTGCGGAGGAAGGCGGCGTCGATTCAATCTGATAAGAAGAAGAACAAATCGGTTTCGGATTTCGCCGGCGTGGCCAAGATTGTGGAGATTTATAGACTAGCGACTATGAGGTATAAAGGAGATATCAATTTGTGGTTTAGGTATCTCGAGTTCTGTAGAGAGAAGAGGAATGGGAGAATGAAGAAGGTAAAGCTTTAAATTTTATCTTTTCTACTGCTCTGTGGATTTATTTTTGAAAGATAATATTGTTTAAATTGTGTTATCTTGTTTGCAAATTGTGTAGGTGTTGGCTCAAGTAATAAGGTTTCACCCAAAAGTGGCTGGAGTTTGGATATATGCTGCGGCTTGGGAATTTGATAAAAACTTGAATGTTGCAGCAGCTCGTGCTCTTATGCAGAATGGTTTGAGAGTGTGCTCAGACTCTGAAGACTTGTGGGTGGAGTATCTGCGAATGGAACTCACCTACTTAAATAAGCTGAAAGCTCGTAGAGTTGCCCTTGGTGAAGATAAAGGAAGTTTGGTGCGTGACAAGAAAACCGTCGAGGATGAGAAATGGAAAGATGAAAATAAAGAGTTGTTTATGTCTCTAGATGAGAAAGAAGGAAATGACGACTCTAAATTCGATTATGTTGAAGATGTTGAGGATGTGACTGAGAAAGTTGACATCTTTCGGGAAAAAGGGTCCAATGTTCTTCAGGCCATTTATAGTGGAGCCGTTGAGGCTCTTCCATCTAGTTTTGAATTGAGGAAGCGTTTTTTGGATATTCTAGAGGCTACAGATTTGGCCCATTCAGATGAAATCCGCAATACTATTCTAAGTGACCTGAAGCGTGATTTTTCCAAGGACCCTGAATACTGGAATTGGCTTGCAAGACATGAAATGAGTGGTTGTACTAGCAAAGAGACAGGCTTAGAGTTTGCAAATCCTCAAGTGCAAAAGGCTATTCAGGTAAAAGTCATCTTGACCTATGTGTATGCTTATAACTAGAGGGTAGATATTCAATAAATGCACAAATATATTAAAGAAACTGGCAGCCACAGTTGTCCTGCACTTCCTTACAACGGATTATCGAAATGTAATGTTGGTCTTGTTTTTTCTCTCAATCTGTATTGTTTGAGCTTGAAGTCAAATTCCCAACTTTGATAATGTCGGAGAACAAGAGGAACATTGGCTATGGGGGATTGGTCTTTAGGACTGTCGTATCTTACTCGAGCACATTCTGTTTAGGCTTACGAGTAGAAAGTACAATATTTGATAGGTTTTTATTCATGTCTCCTGAATGCAGGTTTTTGAAGAGGGCTTACAAACTGTTAATTCAAGTTCTATGTTTGAGATGTATATTAAGTTTTTGATGGAGTCTATTGCACTTTCAAATGGCGACGATGATGAAATTTCCCTTTCGTCTAATCCGATTGGGGGCTGCATTTCACATCTCATAAATGTGTTCCAAAAGGCTGATGAAACCGGGTTTTTGACTGAGGAGCTTGCTAATAACTATGTTTCTCTGTACTTGAAACTGGAAAGGACCCAAGAAGCTCAGAAGCTAGCGGAAAAACTTAGCTCCGGTAAATTTGCTGGATCAGCTAAGTTGTGGCTTTCAAGAGTTTCCATCGAAATAAAATCACTTTCAAAGAACTCCACACCTAGTAAGGCAGAGTTGCAGTCAGTATTTGAGCTCCTTTCAAATGCTTTGAGCAAAGTACCGATCTCAGAATCTGAGAGCTTGTGGATTATGGTATGTGACTAATATATTTTATAGACAATATCCTAGTTTATTGATATATAAAACTAAACTAATAATATGTTTAATGTATCGCAGGCTTTTAAACTCTTTGCTGATCAGAGAACTTATATTGACAAGCTTGTAGAGATGTCCATCCTATCAGTAGCCAAAGGTGGCAGCGATAATGTGTTTTTACTCTCTTCCACAGTGGTAAAATATGTTCTTCAAACAAAAGGGAGCCACAGTGCAAGGAAGATATACAAGAGGTGATCACTACTCCTTTCCTTTTGAGTCACAACATAGCACTTTATTCTCACCACTGTTACCCCTAATTTGCAGGTTCTTGGCTCTTCCGGGTCCCAGTCTTGTTCTATACAAAGATTGCATTGAAATAGAGACCAACCTTGCATCACTAGGTGATAAAGATTGTCTGAGAAATGCCCGGAAGCTGTATGATTCAGCTCTTGCAAGTTACAGCCAAGACGTGGAGTTGTGGAAGAATTACTACTCATTGGAGACGAAGGTAATGCGAATTCTTGACACCAATGGCTAATACCCAAACTAGGACTTAATGTCAAGTACCCTACTGACCATGTTTATGCTGTTTATTGCAGATGGGGACATCAGAGACAGCCAATGGTGTGTATTGGCGCGCAAGAAAGACTCTGAAGGAATCAGCGAATTTCATAGTTGGATCTGATTTTTTGTAGTTTGATTGAGGAAGACACAATGTTTTTGCCCCGCATTTTGTGGATGTTTTGAGTTATCAGTTCTGTGATCCTTATGAATTTTGGCTGTAAAAAAGCAGAAGACGATGTCCTGCTTCATTATTCGACATTTTTGATACAAAACATGTTGAAGCCCAAACACGAATACTATTACTATATTTTTTTTATTCGAATACGAGCCCTTTGGTCTGGTCCACATGGAAGATTCTTAATTTCTCTACGTTGACCAAAATGGGAAAGTCAATGCGCACCGTTTGGTGTTCTCTATTGAAAAAGTCACTATCAGCGATCACTCAGGCTCTTGGTGCTCGTTCACTGGATCATCCTTTTCCTTTGGAGAACCCTAAATAAGATTCGAGCTCGATGTCGTTCTTCGTTCGCTGTGTCATGAGCTAAGCTCAGATTCAATCTCAAGCCGCCTCTTTTTCTCAGCGCCGTGCCATAAGCTAAGCTCAGATTCAATTCCAACACTTTGTTGGATCTATGATTGCTTTGGAATCTATCAGATCATTTTCTAATGAATGTAAAGATTTAAACTTTGGGAAGATGGCTGTCTATTTTTGTCTCAGTACATGAATGGTTGGTTACATTAACTGTGCAGGTCATCATGGAGCTGCCAAGGTTAACTTTTGGCAAGAGCCCACGAACCTAGGAAACTAGAAACAGGAACATGTAATGCATTCTTGTATATTCAATCCTTACGTTTTGCGGTTATATAATGGATTGGCTATCAGGCTGGTGTCTACTTTTCTTTACTGGTTACATTTGCTTCTTCTATATGCCCAGTCCATCATCACACTGTCTTCTTATTATAATTTTCCTCTCGATGCTTGGCAAAAGCCTATGGTGGTGACACAATGAGAATGAAGTAGATAACTAATCGAAGCAACTCTGTTTTCTGATGAATTTGCGTTGACGTTTCAATACTAACTAAACTCTCTTATCCCCTTTGCCCATTGACGACGACTTGGACTTTGTCTCTTGTTTGTTTGTTGATAATAAAAATAGTAACTTTGTTCAAATAAGAGCCTAGGGCTTTTTGGGTATTAAGAAAATGTCTCTTTCCCTGTCCCATCTCCTAAATCACAGACCGTAGCTGTGCCATTGATAACTTCATCTCTCAAAGCTGTCAACAGCTAATAAAAATAAACAAAACAAAAACTATTAATAACTCTTTTTATTTTCTCTGCCACTAGCCAAAAAATCAAGACATGCACTAACTGAGGCATGCTCGTCTGCATGTTCTTCTTGGAAACCCACTTTTTTTTTTTTTTAACTTTTCTTACTTTATCAATTCCTCCATTCAACTCATAGATAAGATAACAGTTTGGAATATTAGAATAAGTTTTAAATGCAACCAAATCAGAAGACAGGCATTTTTTTCTTCGTAGACTCTCCTCCATTGGTTTGCTTCAAGCTTTGACATTGCTGGTGAAGTCGACGCAAGTCTGGCAAGCACAATCAGAGAAACGGCATAACTCGCAGCCAAAGCAGACGCAGGAAGTGCAGCCTTTGCAAGTAGCTGAACGTGTGCAGCCTCTGTAAACTTTTCTGCTTCCTCTCTCTTCCTCCTCCTCACACGTTATCCTGCAACAACCATTCATTAATATACCATCATTTCCCAAGGTAGAAAAAACTTAATCACAAGGACAAAAAAAAAAACTTACTTGTCGTATGGAAAGTCTGAGCATTTCCAGTTTGGATCAGCCATTGCATTGTGGTGCAAGAGGCATTCATCTCTGCTCCTTAACCTGAACCTTCTCTCTTTCCCACATTCACTGCACCCAACAAACTCATCTCTGTGGAATACTTTGGTACCTTGTGATCTGTTTGATCTATTGCACTTCTTTAAGGCTTCATTGTAGTATTTGAGCAATACTGTCTTTGACAACGGAACCTTCTCGCCTCCAACGATGACCCACACATTGTTTTTCCATTTCCTAGCCGTTTCTCTCCCTGAATGCTTCTCGAACGCAGCAGGTGTTAACTTGTCTACCATCATACAATCAAAACTGTTCAAGTCAGATCACCTTTTCAACTACAAATGTGACTTTATACCAGCAAAAGGCTAGAGATGCCACAAGTAGTGGCAATGGGTTACATCAAACTTTGACATCAGAGGTATACACGTATATACAACCAAGTGAGGCATATCATATGTCAATAAAGCTACCACTTGGCCACTAACAAAGAAACGCATTATCTTTACAGATACAGACGGCTGAAACATTACAGTGAAGCAGATAAGATCATTCCATATTCCACAAGGACGGATCTAACATACATTAAGAGTCATTGACCGTGAAGGTGATTAAATATCCAAAGACATGGAAGCAAGTTTTAGCAGGTATGATAGAAAAGAGCAGTCTTCAAACCAAAGAAAGAAAGAAAAGAGCAGTCTTGTTGATAAGATGAAATCATGCTCAATGATAAAGAAAGACCTTAGCTTTACTAGACCAATGTAATAATATAAGCTATGGGCAGAGGCCAACCAAAAGTAAAGCAAAAGACCCGTATGAAAACGAAGAGCTAGAAGAAGACATCTTAAGAGTAAAGCGAAAGAAAGCGAGAGGCAACAACGATGAATCTCACAAACATTCACATGTAACATGCACACAAATCAAAACCCATTTCCCCAAAAGCATCAGAAAGACACGAGAAAGAGACTGGTCAGAGAGCAGGAGAGAAAGAGACCTTCGTCGCATCCGGGGGTGCATTCACAGGTGATTTCGAGGTCGCCGTTGGGGAAAACCCTAAGCCTAGCAACAGCATCGCCGTATCGGTGACTGGTACAACCACACATGACCTCAACGTAATCGCCGCCAACATTGACCCCACTCATCTCTTGTAGCTCCTCTTGCTTGAACAACATCGACCCACATTGTTGTATCGCTTCCACATTCGCCATCGCTCTGGATTCTGCTTATAGCGTATGAGAAAAAGGAGAAAGAGAGAAGAAGGAAAGGGTAAGAAGAGAGAAGGAAAGGCCTCGTTTTGGGGTATAAAAGGAAAGCCCTAAAGGAGCACGCATCTCAAAAGCCGTAGAGATCTGATATCAAAGCAAAAGCTTATTAAGGTCTTTTCGGGAGCAGAGAAGAGAGAGAAATAAGTAATACTCCAACAAAGAGAAACGCCTTTGGCCTTTGGATTTTGGGTTATTGAAAGTAAGAAACTCTTATACAATACAAGGCGATGCCAATTAGCTGGCCAACAAAACAAAACTCGTGGGACATGGTACCTTTCGATTATTTTATACTATTATATTGACTAGTATATATGTATATAACCTACATTATAACAGTGTAGGGATGAGATAAAGGAGGGTGAGAGAGAGAGAATAATGTCTATGGTCGATAAGAGCAGAACAGAGGCGGTGGTGGGTGTGTGAGATAGTCTTTGACAAGACCCAAGAGAGATGAAGAAGAAGTTGAGGAATAGGGTGTCAAGTGTTTCAGGTCTTGTTTTGATTTTTTAATGTCATTAACTCCTTTTGCATTTGTACTTGCTTTCACCCTCTTGATTTTGTAATTTCCAACTCCCTTTTTTACTTTCTCTTCCTGCTCTCGGAGGTTCTGCAATTCTTGGGCTCTTCCCTTTTCCTCAGGATTCATTGGTTACCGAGTCATTTCGGCCCCCATTGGCTATTTTTGTTACATAAAAAGATGATGAAATATTCTTAAAGTTTGTTTCTTTAATTTAAAAAACGTGATAATCAAACTAGTTGTCTATAAAACAACTAGTAACCAAGTACATGACGACGTCGTCATTGACATCTATGTCTGTTAGGTATTCTGCAATGCGCTCAAACCCCAATGTCATATCTATCTATATTATTTGTAGGCATATGTGTATGGGAACTCATTTTTTAATGCATATAAGTGGAGAAGACTAGTGTTTGTATCTAGACCATATAAAACCATACCCAAATAGTTAAGAGTTTCCGAAAAAAAAAAATGAGGGTAAAAAATTCATTTAAACCCAAATGGCTCCGAAATGTCCCAAAAAATAAAAACAAGAAATGTCCCAGAAAATAAAAACGAAAGTAAGAAAGGTCATCTAAATCCAAATGCCTTAGAAAGTCATCTAGACCATATAAATTATATATATATATATATGGTATATTATCTTCTCGTTATTTTTAGAATATATAGTGGATTGATAACATGAAATAATAATGGTAATATCTCTACGGAAACACCAATGAATATGTAGGAGCTTACTAATTTGTTTTAGTGTCTAATATGTATCATTATCAAAATAATTTTGTCTAACATCTCTTTCTCTAAAAGTCTACATTACTTTTTTCCTACTAGTTGTTCCCAAAAAAAAAAAAAAAAA
>VBRH01000294.1:57370-74196 GCA_014578085.1 Cardamine resedifolia | reverse complement strand
GGTTAAATAAAGAAAAGGTTTGTTTATCAACCTTCAGTTTTGACTCGTTCTATAGTTTCCTTCTCCGATCAATCTTTTCTTTTATATGTTTGTTTATTACATTTACGTGACTAGCTGCATATCTTACAGTTGTTGATAGAATTAGATAGAAATCTATTAAAGTCAAAGAGTATTTCCGTATTTTTGTTATCCCCATGTCGTACTATTTGAATATGTCAAACTTGTATTGTAAATATTTGGTTTAACAAATAGCTTGGTTTACAGCATTGCCTGTCACACAAAAGAATGTTCTTTCAAGATGTATCCAAAAGAATGAGACTTTTGGGAGGAGACATAGAAAAGCTCTGTTTTTGTTGTCTTCTTCACGAACTATGCAAAAAGGCATAAATAACAAACCAAAACGTTTTTACTCACCCAAACAAACTCAAAACTCATCGGACAAAGATAGATAAAACGAAAATATGTTTTAAAAATGAAATGAAAAATAAATGGAGAAGGTGGAGAGTTGTGAGAAGGACAGGTGAATCTACCAATATATTCTGCTTGGGAAGAATGGGTCACATGGAGTTTGGTTTATATATATAAACCTATTTCCCAACTCATTTATTTCTCTCAAAGTAGTTACATTTACTATGTTTTTCTCCATTTCCGTCTGCTCAAGTCATTGCCTTTCTCTCAAAAACAGAGTTTCGTTGGAGTTTTCTTTCAAAGTTTGTCTCTTTTCGCTTAGTCTTTCCCGGGATCTCGGTTTTCTGACATTGCCGTGAAAGTCTCAAACGCTCACCCAATAAAGTAAACACTTTTGTCCGAAATTTAAGCTTTTTAAACGTCAGGGAAAGGGAAAGAGAATCCCACAAAACTCTCTCTTTCCTGCCCTCTGTTTTTCTGGGTCGAAGTTTGGTTCTTTGTTGGATAATAATGGTTTCTGACAATGAATCAAACCTGGACCGATTCCTCCGATGCACTACACCAATCGTCCCTGCTCGTTCCCTCCCAAAGGTTCCCGCTTTCTTCTTTTTCTTCTTAAACAATTCTCTTGATTGTTTAGGATCTGAAGTTGTGTTTGGCAGACACAGATCAAGAACCTCAATCATCTATGGTACCCCTTGGAGAGTCAGAGCGTCGAGTATTTCAGGTTGAGCGATTTTTGGGATTGTTTCGACGAGTGGAGCGCATACGGTGCAGGTGTCCCCATTATCTCCGAGACCGGCGACACATTGGTCCAATACTATGTTCCTTACCTCTCTGCAATCCAGATTTTCACCTCTCATTCTGTTCTAAATACTCTAAGGTAAATGACTAAATGTTATTATGCCATTTTCAGAAACATAAGCACATATCTATGAATTCTAAGATGTTGCTGCGATATGATGATGATTGAGGGAGGAGACGGAATCAGGGGATTCAGGGAGCGAGTCTTGTAGCGAGGAGTGGAGATGGGAAGGGTGTTCTTCATCAGAGGAAGGATTGGATCATCAAGAACCTCTCGATCGCCTCGGTTACTCTTACTTGCAGTATTTCGAGAGATGTACACCTTACTCCAGAGTCCCTCTCATGGATAAGGTTTGTTCTTTTCCCCATTCTTGGAGTTGATTATTGATGCACTTTCTTTATCATTTTAGAGATGCTTTATGATTACATAATTCTCTGTCTCCTTTCACAGATCAAAGAGTTGGGAGAAAGACACGCAGGGTTGTGGTCCTTGAGGAGTGTTGATCTGTCTCCTGCAAGTTGGATGGCTGTTGCTTGGTCTGCCTTTTTCTTTTGTATGTTGTTTTAGAAAGCAAAATTAAGGTTAATGTAGTAAAATGGTGATGATGTTATATTATACAAATATAGGTATCCAATCTATCACATCCCCATGAATATAAGCATTAAGGACTTGTCTACTTGCTTCCTCACTTACCACACGCTTTCTTCATCTTTCCAAGGTGCATTTTTTTACTTCCCTCTTCATTGTGTATTGTATTTTGTATAGTCAATTCATTTCTAAAAGTTCATTGGCATTGAGACAGATGTGAAGAAAGAGGAGAGGGAGAGGATAAGTGTGAGTGCATTTGGGATGGCCACTTACAAAATGCAAGGGAGGTTATGGGACAATGATAGATTGCTTTGTCTTTTGAGCGTAGCCGATTCTTGGCTGAAGCAGCTAAGGGTCCACCACCATGACTTCACCTACTTCACCACTACTCCTCATTATCTCTGATACATAGTGTTTAGATCCATACTTGGTTAACAATCTCTATTTAGTTTTGTGTTTAAGAGTAGCAAATATCAATAATGTTGGATTTCGTTTGGGACCCTTTGGAAATGATAGGCACTGACTTTTTCTTCAAAATGTATTTTTTTTTTTATCATAGATTTGGTTTGGGGTCTGATTGATGATGGGCTCAATGCATTTATCCTCTTCTAAGTTATAATGTTTTGTAGCTTTCTGCTTGTATAAATGCAGCCTTTCCTGATTTTGGTGACCCTTTTAACTCACTTAACCGAAATTTTGATCCTCTGAAGAAGAAAATAGAAGATCTTACAAAAAATATTTAGAAGACAATCGAGAGACTTTATGAATATATCATTATTTTTCAATTTGCTTTGATTCACTTTTTTTTGTTGGCTGGTTTTAATGTTATGCTTTGATTCACTTATTCCTCCTTTTCTATTTGATTACAAATGGAAGAGTGAGAAGCCATCTTATAGACTCCAAAACTACAAATATTTTACAAACATGTTGAAAAAACTGTAGATGATGGTTCATTAAATCGATTTTGTTAAACAAAAATTGGAATTGCTAGTAAAGAAAGTTTCTATGTGCTATAAATATTATTTAAAATTTCTTTAAAATTGGTTTAATAGCATTTTATTTTGTCAATCGACTGTTAACTGCGGTATAATTAAAAAAAAAAATGCAACGTTAGTGGCCCATATGAGTCTTAACAATTGTGATTGTGCAGAATATTTCATGAACAAGACAAGACCAACCACATTCTTGCTAGAAGACCTCCCGCCCAAAACCCGGCCGAATATGGTTGTCATTCGGAACCTAATTCCGTCGGATCTAGAGTCGGTTCGCACATACTGTATTTGCCCTAATTTTTTTAGGGCAACTGTAAGTTTTGTTTCTTTCTTTTATTCATATTTTCTAACCGATCAAAACAACACGGATATACCCACTGATAAGCTACTCGCACATACCACTGACATACCATATCAGAATATTCCATAAATCACTCAAACTAAACTCAACTAGCACCAAAATAACTATCTTGTTTCTAAAAAGGGAAAAAAAATCATACACAACAATATTAACTCATGCATAATATTACCTGCATAGAGAAAATCAACATATGCGTTACTTATAATAAGGAAGCCACAAACTTTCTAAACATAAAATACTTTATAGACATTTTAGTAGATTTTCTACTACACGCATTTTGTATTTTAAAACTTTTTTTTGTTAAAATCGCATTTTGTATTTTGGCACTAGGAAATTTACATAACAACTATATATTCCAATAATTAGTTCAGGTTTGGACCTGAAATTCCTAAACAAACTAGAAGATATGAAGGATAACAACATGCGTATATATGCACGTGAGATTTTATGTTGAAATTAGGTTGGAAGAAAAATGATTTTGTCTAAGAAATGAAATTCTCTAAGCTTTTTTTTGTCAAACTTGGTCGGTCTTGTGAGTATCTTTTTGAGGGAGGTGGGGGATAAGCAAAATATCATAAAAGTGAAAGCTGAGTTTGACCAATCACCGACCCGGAAGATTGAATACTATAATTAGTAATTACTATTTAGTGTCCGTTGGGTTGTCATCAAATGGTAGCTCTTTTGGGATATTATCCTTAGCCGCGGCTAGCCGACCATAACCAACATCAAATTTTTCCCATTCGACTTGCATAAATGATAAACCTCCATAAACTCTTAAATTATTGAAATTTTTAACAATTTAATCATATCTTATGAGCTTGTTAGCGGTGGTGTTAAGAAATTAAAGGTGATAAATAATAATTAAAAATAAAGGGGGAGGGGAGGGATAAGAAGCATGAATTGATGAATGCGTTCACCGCCCAAAAAAACAGAGGATGCCACGTAATCGTACGGACGTGAATGGTTTGCATCTCTGCGCGTTGTCTTTTTATGTGTCAACATCTCTCTTTTTAAAATGTCAATTTTTAAATCTGTTAATCGACCAATGGACGGGGAGAATGAATTAGAGTGAAAGCAAAGGTTATAACCCCAAAAAGATATTTTGAATAGTCAATTTAAAAATATGGACATATATAACTAATAAACAAAAAAAATACAAATCTTTAGTTTACAAACAAAAATATCTAATCTTGCTCTCATATATAAACCCATGAATCGTCGTCTCTTTCCAAGCCAAACACATATTCTCTCTTTTTCTATCTCTCTGAAAGTTTTCTTTCTTCTACTGTTCTCTGTTTTGGCACCTTTTTCAATATAAATCGTGAACTGCCACGTCAGAAGTGTAAGGCACCAGTGAAGCAGAGAGATGGACTTTGACGAGGAGCTCAATCTTTGTATTACCAAAGGTAAAAATGTCGACCCTTCTTTTGGAGAAGCTTCGTCCTCGTCCCCAAGATCTATGAAGAAGATTAAGAGTCTTGTTCATCGACCTAAACCCTATTTCCAATCCTCTTCTTCTCCTTATTCTTTGGTGGATTTCCCTTTTTCTCTCGATCCAACAATTCAGAATCAACAACAACAACTCGGATACGTTACGGTTGACCAACAACACGATCCGACAATGCAAGGCCAGAAGCAAATGATCTCATTCAATCCTCAACAACTGCAAGAGCAGCAGCAGTATATGACCAAATACTGGAGCGACACGTTGAATCTGAGCCCCAGAGGAAGAATGATGATGAGTCAAGAAGGTGTTCAACCCTACAGCGCAACTAAGCTATACAGAGGAGTGAGACAACGTCAATGGGGAAAATGGGTCGCAGAGATCCGTAAGCCACGAAGCAGGGCACGTCTTTGGCTTGGTACCTTTGATACAGCTGAAGAAGCTGCTATGGCCTACGACCGCCAAGCCTTCCAATTGAGGGGCCATAACGCAACACTTAATTTTCCAGAGCATTATGTGAATAAGGAAAACGAGCTGCAAGAATCAAACTCGCCGGATCATAAACAATCTGAAACGCCGCAGCCAAGCGAGGTTAACTTGGAAAGCAAGGAAGTAGCCGTGAGTGATGGTGGGAGAGAGGAAGGGATGGCTGAGGCGTGGTACAATGCAGTTACATCGGGATGGGGTCCTGAAAGTCCCCTTTGGGATGATTTGGACAGTTCTCACCAGTTTTCAGAAAGCTCATCTTCTTCCTCACTTTTTTGTCCCATGAGACCTTTCTTTTGAAAAAGGTTATATAAGCCCACATTGTTGTGGTAGGTTATAGTTTAGGCTTATGCTCATTGGAATTTGGATGGAGACAGTTTTGGTGATCTCCCACTCCAATATCAGTTAATATTGCTTTCTTCTTATATTTCTATCATTACCATTGTTCTTAATCTATTTGTAAGTTTGTGTGTGTGCGTGTCAGTGTGTGTTTGATTATTGCAACATACATACATATATGTCCTCTTTGTTCATCGAGATTGTTTGCTGGCATTGAGCAAGTTTGCTATCTGTACTTTGACAATTTGTCACCGTCACATCACATATTCTCCAGAGGTTATATTGACCTCTGCCTATTATGCTAGATCTTTGTGTATCTGTGAATGTGTCTTTGAAGCACGCTTTCGTCACGTGACACTTACTTAATGTAGTACGGTGTCGTTTCGTCATTTTGCTTTGTATGTTCGAACATAAAGGGAACATGGGACGAAATAGAGGTTAGGTGAATTTAGGAGTATGTTTGAGAGCTTGGCTGATCATTAGTTGTTATTATACGATCTCAAGAAAGAGCTTGACTTAAAGTATATATTGTTTATATTGGATCCTGGAACAAAACATTTCAACGAGATTAGAGTTTCAAATTGAAATTTGAACTCGTTAAAACCCTTGGCGTCCCTACCTTTTAGGCTCTGTTTTCTATTTACGTTAACAATAAATTTATCTTAGCCTGACCTGTCGAAATATCAAAGATGATTGTAAATATTATATGTATCAGCCGCATTAAACTTTCTAAACTGCTCCTTCACCTTTAGGCAGCCACTAATGAGTCTTCCTCATATTCAAACATATATACTATGGACCTGATGCTGCCAGAACCAAAAGAAAATGTTATTGGACAATATTGTCTATTGAACAAGAAGACTCGCTCGTATAACCTTTTACTTTCAAGTTACCTTTGGGGAATGTGAAGGTCATTCCATTGGCCACTTTTATTACAGATCTGAACTTTTGCAAGTTGAGCTATGTTACTGCAGCAAACCCCATGAGAATATTAGAGCTTTCCAATTGAGAGCAAAATTATAGCTAGAGGCATGACTACATTGAGTTACATCGAAAACACTAAGAATACTTCCAATTTATCGGAAATCTAACCATATTAATGGGTGACATAGAATGCATATGTGTCCGTTGACTTCTTTCAATTTTGTATGGTTTTAGATCACCACAAGACAGAGGGAAACTGGAAAGAACAACTCATGTACAAGGAAAGCAAAATATACTCACTGTGAAGAAGGGTGAAAAATAGGGGCACAAAACCATACTTGTGTGCAACTAAGCTTTAGGTATGTGCTCTGGACTGGAACGTCATGAAATCAATGGAAACATTACTTGTTAGTTAAGTTTACACTATAGGGTGTAATGACAAGACAACAAGTTGCCCCATTAATGAAAACATCAGTGACGCATTATTTAAAAACTTTATAATGAGCAAGGTATATATGTACCAGCTGATTTTTATACTTTTCGGGGTGCAATTTTCTCTGAGAATGAAATTCATAAGATACTTGAGCATCCATTCATGCAGTAAAATTGATTATTGATTAGCTTATATATTCAACAAAGACAACCCCATGATGTGACGACAAGTCATACAATTAAAAATCACATCTGAAAGAGAACAAAATCTAGTAAGGTTGGAACCTAACTGCAATGCTGTTTATGGGAAAAGATGAATGATTTTTAGCTGTCAAGGAGCAAAATTCTTACCCAAGCTAAAGTAATTCCAGAATCCCCCACTAAATGTTTGGTAACCTTCCTGAAAAAATTGAAAAAAAATAATATACTGCTGTGCCTGTGCTGATCATATAAGAAGAAAAGGAAGAGAATATGGGCTCAATTTATGAAGTGATAAAGCCCATTACGATGTGAGGCATTAAGTCAATTAGTGGCCCGTTAAGTAAGACGCATTGGTGTAAGGCTTGCCTGATCCGATAAATGCGATGACTTGACAGAATCTTTGACTTGACATCATCATCATCTATGACGCTGACCAATCCAGAAACCTAACCTAAAAGAGTAGATGGAAATGATGCAAAAGAAGTGAAAGGACAATCCCAGAACACATATCTTTCCACGTGTCTCCTTCTGCATGAAACCACATATTGTTATTTAGGAATTAGGAAAGTGAAAATATATTATAAAGATATAGACAATGTAATAGCTTCGGTGTGAACTCCGGAGAAGCCTGTGATTCTTGAGGTAAAGGGGATATGGAATTCAAAGTTGGTTGTACAGCTTTCCACCAACAATTTAACAAACAAAAAAGCTTCACTTGGTTTGCATTTTATTTATTAATTAAATTGTTTAATTTGTTTTTCCTTAATCGTCTAAATAGTGTCGACGTGGATGGCTGTTTGGAAAGACCCTTCCACAAGCAATCTCTACTATCGAACCTGGAGTTGCATAAGTAAATCGCCTTCTCATCAATTTTAAAAGCACAAGGCACATAACATTACACACGTTATTTGAAAAAACAAATATTTGATGAGAATTTCTAACTACTTTACCGTCCTCACTCTCTTAACCTTTGAAACCCTATCTCTATGCGTTGGGTTACAAGATTCAACGCAACGTTTGTTTGCATAATTAAATTTTCAGGTTTTTTTAATCAAACATGCATGTAAAGTCAACTGACCTTAACATTTAAAACCCAAAAAGTCAACTGACTTATTAACATGTAAATTAAAGTCAACTACTTAACCAAAAAGAAAAAGAAAAGCAAAATGAACAATGTGTCTTATGAAAAATGAACAGTGTGCTTCACTCTTGACTATTACCACCATAAGGTTTAAAAAACTTACTCTTACCGTCGAGTAGTTAATTACCCCCAGACACACACACAGGATTTATTTTAACCTCTTAGTTCCATTACTAGTTTACAATACAAGAGGACAATACTATCGACTCCAAAATATACAATACACATAAATATATTAATATACCGACAGAATCCAAGTTACTTGAATTATATGCTAAAAAATACTGTGCGTACTATCACGTGGATCGTTTCTAGAATATACAGTAAAAAAATGAAAAGGATAGGCGATATGCGGTCTAGGCAAGGTTTGTATTTTTGCTTTTTGTATATAATACTGTGGCTCAAAAGGACGTGTCACATTAGGTACATGCCAAGTGGAATTGACCTTGGCTCCCTTCCACATTTACTAAGTTTTGCGCATTTCATCCCTATATAAATAAATGAATGGAGAAGGTATGATAGTGCATCCACACATTGACATTTCTAAAACTCAATTCCTCTTTTAGAAATTTAAGAAACCCCACTTGGCTCTTCGATCACTTTTATCTCGATCCCTATAAAACGGAGCTAAACTTATTTCTGGAATCTAACGTAGATCGTTGTATATATCTTGTGCGTAACAAAACAAAGATGGGAAGATCACCTTGTTGTGACAAGAATGGAGTGAAGAAGGGACCATGGACGACTGAGGAGGATCAGAAACTCATCGATTACATTCGATTTCATGGTCCGGGAAATTGGCGTATTCTTCCTAAAAATGCTGGTAAACTATACATATCTACATTTATTATAATTATTTTTGATCTAATAGATTATAATCTCACACTTATAAGTCGTCTCGTATTGTACGAATTATAGGACTCCAAAGATGCGGAAAAAGCTGCCGTCTTCGATGGACCAATTATCTAAGACCTGACATCAAGAGAGGAAGATTCTCCTTCGAGGAAGAAGAAACTATCATTCAGCTACACAGTGTTATGGGAAACAAGTAAGCCCTTATTCACACCATAATTATTTGTTTGAGATTCATATTCTTCAGCTACAGCTTTTTGTATGTTAATTAATGAAAAAGCGCGCGAGAGCGTACGTATGCATGCGGAGCGTACATGTCAAATGTAGGCCATCAACTCCAATAAACTATTATTAGTACTTTATTAGTACGTAATTGACCTATATTATAAAACTAGAGGATTATTTATATTAATTGTATATAGATAGATGTATATATGTCCCTAATATTGAATTGAATTGATGATATTTTAGGTGGTCAGCAATAGCAGGTCGTCTACCAGGAAGAACCGATAACGAAATTAAAAACCATTGGAACACTCATATCCGAAAGAGGCTTGTAAGGAGTGGCATCGACCCTGTTACTCACTCCCCACGCCTTGATCTTCTTGATTTGTCCTCACTTTTAGGCGCACTTTTCAATCAGCCAAACTTTTCATCAGTTGCAGCAACACACGCGTCGTCTCTTCTTAATCCAGATGTATTGAGATTAGCCTCTCTACTCTTACCACTTCAAAACCCTAATCAAATTTACGCATCAAACCTCGACCAAAATCTTCAAACTCCGGTGACATCAGTTTCGTCTCAACCACAAGCCGAATGTACAACCCCGACACACAATGAAACTTCATCTTTCGAGCCTATGAACTCAAGACTCAACGACGTTGGTTCTGCAGATCTATTACTACCACCTTTGTCAGAGAGTTTTGACTTAGATTCGTTTATGTCAACGCCAAAGTCTTCTCCACAACAAAATAGCATTGAAGCAGAAGCCAACTCCAGCAATTTCTTTGACTTTGGTTTTCCTGAAAATTTCATCTTTGATGACTTTATGTCGATTTAATTTACAACTTATGCATGTCTTCTTTCTCCCACCTATGATTCTTTGTTGCATTCTTTCTATTGCTTAATGTATAAATTTATTGTTTTTATTAAATCACACATACGTTATTATTTTCTTTTAAGACAAAGAGGACTCCGATCTCTGTAGCCATATAATATTGGCATTTTCCTGAGTAATGTTAAAAGAAAATGTTGGTGGTTTGAAGGTCATATGTCGAAGGGTCAGAAGTCGTCAATTATATGTGTTATGTTAATGTTAATTTGGCCCAATCAGAGATCCATTTTGAAGCCCTTAAAGTCTTTATTTGACCCATCTAAGGCCTATATCCGGAAGCCCTTAAAAACGATTATACATGTCAGTTGACCACAAGCAAAGTTTATTTTGAATAAAGAGTCGGATAATTATCTTTATTCGTCCTCTTATCCACTGAAATAAATTATTTTTACACAAACGAATAAAAGTTTTACAATTTGGATCGGGTGAACTGATTCGAAAATGAACATGCCTAGTTGAACATGGCCATCCTAAAGTTTATGGATTTTTCTCCTAAACCAAACTAACATATGATTGGATTAGTTTAAATTTGGTATATATGAAATGATATTAATTTTATCAATTCCAAGTCATACATAAGTGTGAGAACTGAGAAACGGCTTTAGTTGGTGGAATTTGGAAATTAGGAGGAAGATTAGGAAAATATTAGTGAAACGAGGGGCTCCTTTTTTCCTCGCTTTTTGCAGTTTCACTTTTTCTGACGGACCGTTTCCCTAGGCGGGCCTCCGGCACCTCTTCCTTTCCTACCGTTTGAAAAAAGTTGTTAAAAATTTTGATTTGTCAAATGCTCAAAAAGCGAATCAATGATTTAATATATGATTGTAGGAGTTTTGTATTTTGTCCTTTAGAATTGACCCTTTTCTTTGTGTGAGTATGCTCCATTCGCATCTCATCTCACCTCACCTCGTAAGGGCCTCATTCTACTGTTTCTCCACCATTCATATTTATTTTTCTACCTAGCTCATAGTTTTAATTTTCCTTTTTAACATATTTTTGCGAACGTTTTACAAAATTAAAACCCGACATGTTACACATGCAAAACAGATGTATCATGTATATGCATGTAAGTATGCATTACACTTAATCATAGAAAGACCATCATTTTCGAATGTATTGTAAAATAGGTACTCCTTAAAAATATTTCCATTTAAAAAAAAATATATATATCATTAAGAGTTATAAGGTTGTCTTTAAGTTTTAGTTTGTTTAAACAGCGTAAAAGAAATTATATTTTAAGAATAAATTGTCTATTTTCACAATAGTCTTATGAAATTAAGGTGCATATTTTCAGAAAATTATACAGTATTTCTAATGTAGGTAACGATCTTAGTTACTAGTTAGTACAAAGCCAAAAGACAAGCCTTATAATTCCCGGAGCTAATCACAGTTTACAAAGTGATTATAGACTCTAAAACAAACCAGAAACTGACAAAGTAAGGAATCTCTTGTTTTTTCCTATCACATCTCACATCTCTATCTCTCTTCACAATAGTCCTTTGGACAGAACAAAAGAGAGAGAAGATGGTGAATAATGGAAGGCTGCTTTTCTTCTTCAATCTCAGAATCTAGAAAGACTCTTGATTGAAAGTGTTTCAATTTCTAAATCCATTTCTCTCTCTAGAAGCCTTTTAGAATGAAGAGAAGTCTTACTTTACTCATCTTCCTCCTCTGTTCTCTCCTCTTACCCACCGCCTTAACCAATCTACTCGTCGAACCGGTTCAGCCCAACACCGTACCGGCCTTCCCCGTCGAAACACAAGCTCAAAGCTGCCGTCTCGACCTCTCCGACGAGCTCTTTGGTGGCGTCAATGAGGCCTGTGGAAGAAACCTTGACCGAAGTCGGTGTTGCCCTGTTCTAGCCGCTTGGCTCTTCGCAGCTCACGCTCGCTCTGCTCTACAGCTACCAGCTCCTGCTCCGACGCCGGAATCCTCTGATCCCGACGAACCCATGAAGCCTGACGACTCTCAGAAGTGCGTCAACACAATGCAGAGCGCTCTTTTGACCAAAAACGTCAAGATCCCGCAGCCTAATTCGAGCTGTGATGCAATCTTGTGCTTCTGTGGCATTCGTCTCCACCAGATTAGCTCTCTCTCGTGCCCCGCCGCTTTCAATGTCTCCTCCGGTTTCCGAAACGCAACTCCGACCGCCGCCGTGAAGAATCTTGAGAAAGAATGTCGGAATTCATCTTACTCTGGCTGTACCAGATGCCTCGGTGCTCTTCAAAAGGTATCTAAAGCATTTATTGAAATGTTCTCTTATCCTTAAAAAGTCTAATAAATGTTTTGCTTTCATTTGCGTGAAGTCTTTCTTCTGAATGTTCAATAGCTGTCACTCTCTATCCATGAGAAAAAAAAACATGTTCTCCAAATTCACAATAATAAAAACTTCTTAGTGTTAATTAGGGTTTATGTTGAAAGAGACACATAATTACATAACCACAATTTGTTATCTTTGGCTATCCTTTTTGGTTGCAAACAATTGGAGATGAGCTTTTTCAGAAACTTTCTTGTTTCGTATAACCCAAAGCGTTGCAGTACTCTGTAACACTATACCCTTTTCATACGCAATCTTTTTCCAATTTTAGTTTTAATGTTTTGCTTTTCTTAAAATCTTGTTTTTTTATTTTATTTTTATTTTTATTGGATACAGCTAAAGGGAAAAGGAGAAAACAAGAAGACAACGACGGAGAGAGCGAGTAAGATGATGAGCAAAGACTGCCAGCTCATGGGACTCACATGGCTACTAGCTCGTAACAAAACGGCATACATCCCCACCGTTTCGGCTGTGTTAAGAGCTATTATGTATAGTCCACACCCTCCTCACCTCTCCAAGTGTAGCCCTGACCAAGAGAACATGCCCTTAGCCGTTGACTCTCTTCAGTTTCAGACGAGCCTCTCTTCATCCCATCTTTTTGGGTTTCCCTTTTTACCCCTAATCCTCTGTTGTATCTTTCTCTTTCTGTGATTTTTTTTAAATTTTTTGGTCGGGAGGGTGAAAGAGAGAGTCACGTGAAGCTACAAGACAGATTTGTGTGTGTAAATTGATGTGCTCTTTTTTTGGTTCTGCAAACTCTTAACCCTCATTTTTTTTTTAAACTGTGTTTTGTCCAATTAAACACAGAGTCCGAGGTCTTGAAATTAAAATCATATTGAGACTAAAAAGTTGTCATATTGGACTATATAAGATCCGTATCATGTGCACTTAATAGTTAATAAAATAAAAATGAGGAGCCTTGGTTAGTCGAATCCCAAGGACTACTAACTAAGCATGTTGGTCGTCTCTACTAATGCGAATGTATTCACCCAAAGTCAAATCCAAAAGGTATTCACCCTTGTCAAATTTTTATTATATATCAAGGCCAAATAATGGGCTTTTAAGATTTTTTTGGTTTCTTTATTACAAACTGTAGAAAACACGTAATTAGTTATTTAGCTTATTTGAAAGCTTCACATTGCGACTTTAAATACGTTACCGAGTATTTCCTCGGTTATTACAAACTCCAAAACTCACCTTCAAGCTTTCTTTTACAAAATTTATTTCTTGCCCTCCTCCTCATTACCAAAATTTCACCAAGATCGGTAGTATGGGGTGGTGGCTAAACGGCGGCGTTTGGATGATGATGGTCATTTGTTTTGTTAAAGCTGAAGATACCCTTTTTTACACCTGGAGGGTCACTTACGGCGACATTTTTCCATTTAGCAGTCCTCAAAGAGTATATTTTCTTCCAAGATCAACAAAATGGCTTCTTGTGTTGTGTGTTTGTTTGATCATTGCTTATATTATAAAACACATAGGGAATCCTAATAAACGGACAATTTCCTGGACCGGAGATTCGCTCACTCACCAATGACAATTTGGTTATCAATGTTCACAACGATCTCGACGAGCCCTTTCTCTTATCTTGGTATGATATATCTCCCATTCCTTACCACTTTCGTTAGTTTCCACTTTTCTTAAAACAATTTTTCTAACCCCCATTTATCATATATAGGTGAAAGCGTTTCTCAATCTGTAAATTTCTTTGTTCATATGAAAAAACAATGCAACTCATGTAACGTCAATAAATACTGACGAGCTTGTATCAATCCACTTACAATTAAATAAAAGCTAATTAAGGTTATTATATTAGAAGTAGGATTGGAGTTTGGTAAATGGTATGAGGGGCCCAATTTGCATGCACATGTGCCGTTTCTTCAAAATCTTGTTAATTTGTTGGGTGTTATTAGTGGACACGTCGAGCTTTCATAATATCAACGATTTAGTAAATATAAAAAATGATAAATGAAGGAACGGAGTGCACCACAGGGAAAATTCTTACCAAGATGGGTGTATGGGACGACTTGTCCAATCCCACCGGGAAAGAATTACACATATGCCTTTCAAGTCACAGACCAGATCGGTAGTTTTTTCTACTTCCCTTCTCTCGGCGTTCAAAAAGCCGCCGGTGGGTTTGGCGGCCTCCGTATCTACAGCCTCCCTCGCATCCCCGTCCCGTTCCCTGAACCCGCCGGAGATTTCACTTTCCTCATCTGCGATTGGTATCGGAAAGAACATAAAAGTACATTTCTTAATTATTAACTAATCATATTTTCTTAGTATGTGTCCTTTACATTCATATGTTGAACATAATTGATTCCACATCCAGACTTTAAAGGCACTTTTGGATAAAGGACGCAAGATACCTTCGCCGCCTGATGGGGTTATGATCAATGGCCATGCATTAAGCCGTACATATTCTCTCACCGTCCACAAAGGTTCATAGTAAAAACTCTCAACTTGATTACGTTAATTAGTTACGAAAAAGAACATTCTCTAATCACTTTCTTGACACAATTAATAGGTAAAACTTACAGATTCACAATATCGAACGTAGGACTTCAACACTCCCTAAATTTCGAAATATTAGGTCATCAGCTTAAGCTCGTTGAGGTCGAGGGAACCCACACCATCCAATCCATGTACACCTCACTCGACATTCACGTTGGTCAATCTTACTCTGTTTTGTCACCATGGATCAACCTCCCCACAACTATTCCATTGTCGTTTACACAAGATTTACCGGCGAACAATTTACGATCGGAACCACTCTCCACTACTCCAACTCCAAAGGCCATAAGGTTGTCCCTGCACGACGACCTGATCCAGATGATATAGACTGGTCTATCAAACAAGCCCAGTCTATTAGGACCAACTTGACTGCGTCTGGGCCAAGGCCCAACCCTCAAGGCTCGTACCATTATGTCGAATCAAGACTTCTAGGACTATAATATTGGCCATAAACGGCGTATCGTTTGTGCCTTCGGATACTCCGTTGAGGCTGGCAGATTAATTTAAGATCGGAGGCGTTTATGAAGTTGGAAGCATCCCTGACAAGCCGAGAAGAGGAGGAGGGGTGAAGCTAGACACGGCAGTGATGGGAGCACGCTACAAAGATTTTCTTGAGATCATCTTTCAAAACCGTGAGAAGATAGTCCAAAGTTACCACCTCGATGGATACAACTTTTGGGTTGTCGGGTGAGAACAGTAGCTAAATCATCATACTTTGAGAGTCATATGAATGCGTTATATATTGACGTCCGTGCGTTGTCCACAGGATCAGTAGAGGAACATGGTCACATGCGAGCAGAAAGGAGTATAACCTCAAGGATGCTGTTTCTCGGTCTACTACTCAAGTGCATAAACTTTCTCCGTATCTCTTATAGGAACAAAAATAAGAAGAATGAATTAAGGAACTTGATCTCAAAGTTGAAATGTGTCTGGTTGTGAATGTAGGTATATCCAGATTCTTGGACAGCTGAATATGTGTCATTGGACAATGTGGGGATGTGGAATCTACGGAGCGCGTTCTGGCCTAGGCAATACTTAGACCATCTCAAATGGGTTCTTACCATTTTTTTTAATATTAATTTTGATTAATTGAAAAATAAGAACCTCTTTAAAAGTTTTAAATTTTTTGCTCTTCCAATGATAGAAACTCATTATTAGGGGTTCTTAAGAATAAAAATTAATATTTTTCTTAAGAATAAAAATTAATATTTTGAAAATTAATGACTCTACTAAGCAATACAAACCAGACCCATGAGCAACGGAAGAAGTTGGTGAAACAGACGATAGAAGAAAACGAGGGTCTTCCACAGTTGGCCAGTGAACAAGAAGGCTCCTACGACCAAAAGCATCTTTACCAAACCATAGCGTTCTTGAGTCCTGATGGAGAAAAATGTTCTAACTTATAAGAGCAAGTAAAAATGCTACAAAAATATAGCGGCAAGTTACAAAATTACCTGCCAATATATAATGGCCCAGGGACCTTTAATCATTGAAAGAACGTCTGGAACTAAAGCTTTTGATTCATCTAAAGACTTCAAAAGAACTTCAGTATCATTATCATAGCTGTTGACTTCAATTTTTCCAAATACTTCACCTGCAGGGAAAATATACAATTATTGTATAGCGTAAAAGAAAACTCAGGATAATTAGAAAGCTTAGGAAGTAAACCACACCATTGTAAGTTAGAATGTTTCCAGAAGAATCCACCAACGGCTGCTTTATAGGACTAGTTCCTCTAAGCTGTAATGTTGAACCTATAAAATGCAATTCACCAGAAGAAGTAGTATTCCCGAGCTTATAAGATCCTTCGCCATCCTCAAAAACAGAGAGATTCACAGATTCTTGAGCACAAGTTGATACATTCGGTTGAAGATGAATCTTCTTTTCACCTACACTATCAGGACCTCTTTG
>VBRH01000294.1:42768-53126 GCA_014578085.1 Cardamine resedifolia | reverse complement strand
TTTTTTTTTTTTTTCTCTCATAATGCTTAGCTAGATGCCTGGTATTATCTAATGGGCTTATACGAATGAATGAAAACTTGAATTACAAATAAAGAGAATAAAGTCTAGGGAACACGTCTTTGATTTCAGCTTCGATGCAAGGCTTTTTTGTTCGATTAGTCACAACGTCTTTGATTTCAGCTTCGATGCAAGGCTTTTTTGTTCGATTAGTCACAACAGGTTGGCACAAATATGATACCCGTTGTTCTATCACCAATTGTTTGGATTAAAAGAACCTGATTTCTTAAAAAATATAATAACCAAATCTAAAAAACATACAAAAATGAAAATCAAAATCGAAGTATCCATATTTTTGTGGCAAAGTAAAAAAAGCCAAAAAAATTATTTACTTTGGGATGCATAATTATCTTGAGCAAGGCATGTCTCGGGGTTGATTCAAAATCAAAATTTGGTAAAATAAACGCAAAAAAAAATGATAAATAAATATGTAAAGAAATGGGTGAAATCTCAATTAAGTGATGAAAATAAGGGGGGGAAACATTAAATAATTGGTATTTAAAAGGAAAAAATAAGAGAGAAAAGAAAAGATGAAGTTGGTGATGAGGTGTTAAAGAAGCAAACAAAGAAATGAGAGGCCTCAAATTTAGTTAGCCTCAAAACACTCTTAAGGAACAAAGAGAGAAGAGGCTCGTCGCACCTTATCCTATCCTCTCCTTCTCTCTCTAAATCTCTTTATCTCTATTTTCTCAATCACTATTTGACCCTCTCGACTCTTGTGTGCCTTTTACTTCCTCATTGTCACCACCACAACAAAACTCATTTACACACACACACACACACACACCCTTCGTCTCTCTTCTATCTTCTCCTTCCTCTCTTTCTCACCCTTCATCTCTACTTATTCAAATACACACACTTACTTTGCAAAGTTCCTAGTTTTACGGCTATAATTCAATATCCAAGCTTTAATTTGAGTTTCTCTGGAATCTGTATTTTGCAATCCTAACGTAACCGCAATTATAAGTTTTTATGTCCATTGGTAATGGCTCCTAAAGCTGGGAAAACAAAGCCACATAAGAGTAAAGGAGAAAAGAAGAAGAAGGAAGAGAAAGGTTCTCTCATTACTTCTATAATACCATTCAAGACTTATTATTTTCCTTGTGTATATTCATTTTGGTTCCTCCACGCAGAATGAGAAGTCAATTTGGGCTTTTCTTAGCTCTTTTTTTCTTTTTAATAAATAAAAATTGTGTGGTTGTGCAGTTTTGCCCACTGTCATTGAGATTAGTGTGGAAACACCAGACGAATCCCAAGTGACCCTCAAGGTTTGAAGAATGAGAAATTAATATTGTTTTAAATAAAGGCAATGAATATGATTCTCTCAAGTTGATAATATGTTGTTGTTGTTGTGATGATGATGATGTTGTGAAGGGTATCTCCACAGACAGAATCTTAGATGTGAGGAAGCTCTTGGCGGTCCATGTTCAGACATGCCACTTCACCAACTTCTCTCTCTCTCACCAGGTTTCGTCTTCATGCAAATAATTTCTCACATCATTCATTAACTATGATAACCCAATGCGATGATTTTGTTAATGGCGTTACATATCTTTCTCCCAAGTCCCAAACCCTTTATTCATAAATGTACTACTACAACAGTTTTTTGGTAATGGGCCCAGTAAGGCCCAAATAATTACTTGTATCTGACATTTTGCCGCCGCCTAAAGAAGTGAGACAACTGATACTTTCTGCTGCAGGTGCGTGGCACTAGACTCAAGGATTCCGTTGACATCGCATCGCTCAAACCCTGCCACCTCACCATCGTCGAAGGTATCTTCGTTGCGTTGATCTAACGGTCTACATTTCTCCAACTGTACTATCTTCCCTAGGGCCAGGGGATTCATACCTTCTTTTTTGAATCGCAGAGGACTATACGGAGGCGCAAGCCACCGCGCACATACGGCGGCTCCTCGACATCGTCGCTTGCTCCACCGCCTTCGGTTCTTCGAAACCGCTGGTGTCTCGCACGTCCACCAAGGACTCTGCCCAGAAGGAGTCAGGCACGACTGAGGTAGATTTTCCGGCCGAAAAAGATGCTGGTGATTCTAATTCAGGTCTCAGCCCTAAGCCTAAGGAATCAGAGAAGAAATCAGTCGGCGGATGTGAGTCTCCGGCGGCGGAAGGCGCGGATAAAGGTGACATCAACATGTGTCCACCACCTCGTCTCGGACAGTTTTACGAATTTTTCTCCTTCTCCCACCTTACTCCTCCGATACAATGTGAGTTTACTTTTCTAGCTTATTCGTCGACTTCTGAGGTTGATCTCGCTTATTAATTCCATTCTCTTAATTTTCCAGATATCAGAAGATCAGTTCGTCCATCTATCGAGGATAAAGGATTAGATGATTTCTTCCAAATCGATGTAGGAGCTTTTCTCATTTCTTATACTTATGCAGTTAAGCTATATGAGTAGGAATTTAAGAAATTTTTGCTTGCTACACCTTTGTTATCAAATACAGATTAAGGTATCAAGTGGGAAGCCGATCACGGTTGTTGCCTCAAGAACAGGTTTTTTTCCTGCTGGGAAGCAGCAACTTCTGTGTCACTCCTTGGTTGAGCTGCTGCAACAGATAAGCCGGCCATTTGATGCGGTAAGTTTGATGCTAAAAATTTGACCTTTTTTTCTTTCCAGTTCTGCATTCTGATGGCTGGTGTGATATGTGATTGTGGCTGCAGGCTTATGAGGCTCTTATGAAAGCTTTCATTGAGCACAATAAGGTCTGCATATCCATACCTTATATGGTTTCACCGATATTATCTATTGTTGTTTTTATAGGAAACTTCAACATTTAACAATTGCTATTCTTTTTTCAGTTTGGCAACCTTCCTTATGGTTTCCGGGCAAACACTTGGGTAGTTCCTCCGGTTGTTGCAGATAGCCCATCTACTTTTCCGTCACTTCCAGTGGAAGATGAGACATGGGGAGGGGATGGTGGTGGGGTGGGCCGGTCTGGTAAATATGACCAAAGAAAGTGGGCAAAGGAATTTGCGATTTTGGCAGCAATGCCTTGTAAAACACCTGAAGAGAGACAAGTTCGAGATAGGAAGGCCTTCCTACTCCACAGTCTATTTGTCGACGTTTCAGTGTTTAAAGCAGTGGAAATAATAAAAAATGTAGTAGAGAGTAATCAACGCTCACCAAAGGATCTTGCTGCATTGGGTTTCCATGAAGAAAGAATTGGTGATTTGATGATAAGGGTGGCTAGAGATGATCCTGACGCCAGTGCCAAGCTTGACCGAAAGAGTGATGGCACTCAGGTTCTAGAGATCTCTCAGGAAGAACTTGCTCAAAGGAATTTGCTTAAAGGGATCACTGCTGACGAGAGTGCGACGGTTCATGTAATTTTGCTAGCTTGAGCTGCTTTTTTAGCTTGCTCTTGTTGAATTTGTTACTTAAATTTATTACTTTCATCATATAGGATACGTCTACCTTGGGGGTGGTGGTTGTCAGACATTGTGGTTGTACAGCCATTGTAAAGGTTGCCCCTGAATTTAACTTGAATGGTAGCCGGATCCTTCAGAATATTGACATCGAAGACCAATCCGAAGGAGGTGCAAATGCACTGAATGTAAATAGGTAAATCTTTTGTGTTTTACATGCATTTTTCTTAATGGTTATTCATAGTTGTCTACAAGTTTCAAGCAAAAAAGGCATGCCCATCTACTTCACGGTTTTGTAACTTTTGTTACTGAACATATGTCTCTTGGCATGATCTAAATTTTTTCAAGTTTTGTCATTTCGGCATATGATACATGGGTTAATAGATGGTATTCAGAAAGCTTTGTCTGAATATCCTTTTACAGCTTGAGAACCCTATTGCACAAGTCGTCAACGCCTTCTAGCTTAGCTCAGAGATCACCAAATGCAGACTCGGACCAAATACGTGTGGCTAAGTCCCTTGTGAGGAAAGTAATCGAGGATAGTCTGAAGAAATTGGAAGGTGAACCCTTGAGAAACAGTAAGCCTATAAGGTGGGAATTAGGAGCTTGTTGGGTGCAACATCTGCAAAATCAAGCTTCAAGTAAAAGTGAAACTAAGAAAACTGAAGATGCCAAGCGTGAACCACCTGTTAAGGGTCTTGGAAAGCAAGGTGCACTGCTGAAGGAGATAAAAAGGAAGATCGATGAGAAAGCTAACAAGACTGAACAAGGCAAAGATGCCCTTGGTAATATGGTTGACACTGAAAACAAATCAGAAACTGAGGAGAAGGAGCTGGAGAAACAAAACGAGGAAATGGAAAAGATATGGAAAGAACTGGTGACAGAAACTGCATATCAGCGCCTTAAAGAATCAGAAACTGGTTTTTATCTCAAGGTTTGTCTGTTTCTCCAGCTGATAAAATATAATACTAGAGGCTAGTAGCAAGTGATGACTCCTACACCTCTGGTATCTTTTAGCCTAAGTTGTTTTTTGAATCTTACCTTGTGTTCTCCCTCTCCGTGAACCTGCCCCACAGTCACCCAAAGAGCTGATTGTAATGGCCCGCAGATACTATGATGACACTGCTCTTCCAAAATTGGTCAGTTCCTTTCTTTATTGTCCTCTTTAGGGATAATTCTCAGTTCCTCATAAACTTGGATTTTATATGTTGTAGGTGGCAGACTTTGGATCTCTTGAACTCTCACCTGTCGATGGGAGAACGCTGACCGACTTTATGCACACCAGAGGCTTGCAAATGCATTCGTTGGGGAGAGTGGTAACCATTTAATTTCATAGTCTTTGGTACCTGTTCTCTTCAAACTAGATGGTAGAATTTGCTTTTAGGAAAGCAAAATGCCCCATTTCTTTAGGGAATCACTCTTTCCTCCTCTAATTTTAGGTCGAGCTGGCTGAAAAGCTTCCTCATGTGCAATCCCTCTGTATTCATGAAATGGTTGTTCGGGCATACAAGCATATACTGCAGGCTGTTGTAGCAGCTGTTGAAAACACCGCTGATGTGGCCACCTCAATAGCAACATGCTTAAATGTCCTATTGGGAACACCGTCTGACACTGAGAGTGTATATGATGAAAAGATAAAGTGGACCTGGGTAGAAACGTTCATTTCCAAGAGGTTTGGGTGGGATTGGAAGCATGATGGCTGCCATGAACTGAGGAAATTCGCCATTCTTCGAGGACTGTCACACAAGGTTTGCGACTGTCAGTCAGATTTGTTTTCGACGATGACAATCTTTCCTGAGATTCTCATATGTTACTTCACTCATTGGTTTAGGTTGGACTGGAGCTTGTTCCTAAAGACTATGAGATGGACACTTCATATCCTTTTAAGAAGTTTGATATCATCAGTATGGTTCCTGTGTATAAGGTACCATGCGTAACTATCTTACTGTAGTAATCAGCAATAATGAAAAGGTGAAAAGTTTCAGTTACTTAAAGAGTACTGCTCTTGTGTGCAGCACGTAGCATGTTCATCTGCTGATGGACGCACTTTGTTGGAATCATCCAAAACTTCCTTAGATAAAGGCAAACTGGAAGACGCTGTCAATTATGGCACCAAGGTACAATTGATATCTTTCTCACTCCTCTTTTTATATAGTAGCTATGTTACCAAGGCTTTCTCTTGACTAGTCTAAATACATTTCTATCTTCTTTTCCAAAATCCAATTATCCAGAATACCAATTCTCTGCCTGCCCCCCCCCCTCTGTTGCCACCCATTATATATCCTTTCTTTTCTGAAAAAAACTGAAAGCAATGCAACATTGTTTTCATATTCTAACTTCCCCATCTTTTATCCTTATCAACCACAATTTTCAGAACTAGCATAACCTAGCTGATGAGGGATTTTTTAGCACCATGTAAATATTGAATCAACATGGTTTGTTTTCATTGGCAAGGACGATTTTGCACTCAGAGAATCAACCATTCAGCTTAATAATTTGTTTGTGCCATCTTTTCACACGAATGTAGACATGTTTGTTCAAACGGTCTAACTGAGCTGACATTATGGGATGAACTCCATAGGCATTGGCGAAGCTTGTAGCAGTGTGCGGCCCATATCATAGAATGACCGCTGGAGCATATAGTCTTCTCGCTGTTGTGCTGTACCATACTGGGGACTTTAACCAGGTATTCTCTTTGAGAGAAATTTGGACCGTCTCCAAAAGGCATCTTTCAGTTCACCTACTTCCTTTGCAGGTGAATATTTTTGATGGACTAACCCTGTTTTGATTCTTCAGGCTACCATATATCAGCAGAAAGCACTCGACATAAATGAAAGGGAACTTGGACTTGATCACCCAGACACAATGAAAAGCTATGGCGACCTGGCCGTTTTCTATTATCGTCTTCAGCACACAGAGTTAGCCTTGAAGTATGCTCTCTGCATTTCCCAAAACCAAAGACTAAAAATTTAATTGTTTCGATTTGCTAAGATGTTATTCTTGTTGTAGGTATGTCAACCGTGCATTGTACCTTTTACATCTAACATGTGGACCGTCACACCCAAATACGGCTGCCACTTATATTAATGTAGCAATGATGGAGGAAGGTTTGGGAAATGCCCATGTGGCTTTAAGATACCTTCACGAAGCGTTGAAATGTAACCAGAGACTACTTGGAGCTGATCATATCCAGGTTGGTTTTTCTAAGCAAGGACATTATTGTTGCAATTTTCTGGCCTCTGTCAAACCGGCATTCATAAACTTAAGTCTTCTGTGATATCCAAACCATGGAAAAGGAAACTAAATAAGTAAATAGTTGGTTGAAATTCAAACCAGATAAAGATTAATACGTAAAACCACGACCTCTCAATGTCTAAAGACGGTGAACTTATGCCATGAAGGCTGGACATAAGTAGTTAATTTTACTGTGGAAGCTAAATGATGCGCTAAAACATGAATTTACTTCTGTTATTTTTTTTTTTGTTCAGACTGCTGCAAGCTACCATGCCATTGCTATTGCTCTTTCTTTGATGGACGCATACTCCTTGAGCGTCCAGCACGAGCAGACCACTCTACAAATACTACAAGCAAAACTAGGCCCTGAAGATCTTCGGACACAGGTGCTTAATTAGTTATGATTACAGGGATTTCAGTTAAGAAGTGTTTCTTATGCTCTAGAACTGTGTTAGGATGCGGCTGCATGGCTTGAGTATTTCGAGTCTAAAGCTCTGGAACAGCAAGAAGCTGCACGAAACGGTACTCCCAAGCCAGACGCCTCTATTTCCAGCAAAGGCCATCTCAGGTTTTAAAACATTTTTCTTTTATGCATATGTCTTTTATATACTCCTGCATTCCATTTTATAGCACTGTTTACCGAATGTACATGGGTGCCAAAAGATATTAGTAGAACTAACTACCATAAATGATATTTAAAATGCAGACCAATTGCCTAGGCCACTAGTACAAATTTATATCTTCTGTAAATCTTGTCCTGAGTGATATAACCCTTGAGCTTTCTTCCCAATAACAGTGTATCAGACCTGTTGGATTATATAACCCCGGATTCTAATATTAAAGCAAGGGACGCTCAAAGGAAAGCTCGCGCAAAGGTTATATTTACTTTCCGCTGACTTAACCCATGTTTTTATTGAACTTACTCTCATTAATAAGGCGTGACAGATATTTTGCTCGAAATGTTCGTTCAGGTCAAGGGGAGACCAGGACAAAGTCCAGGACCTGTGTCAGAAGAAAATCAGAAAGATGATGAAATTCTGAGTCCGGCTCATCTCACTGGGGAGAGTTCAAGTGATAAAGAAAACAAATCGGAAACAAAATCTGAAGAAACAAAGGTTGAAAAACTTGATTTGGAACCTCAAGTCCAGCTGACGCTGGTTAATCTCGAAGCCGCAGTCCAAGAGGATGATGACTCTGACGAAGGATGGCAAGAAGCTGTCCCAAAAAATCGTTATCCTTCTGGGCGTAGACCCCGGCCCAGCCTGGCAAAGCTAAACACAAACTTCATAAACGCGACCCAGCAGACATCAAGAAGCAGAGGAAAACCCACCAATTTCACATCCCCAAGGACTCCTTCGAATGAGCTTTCAATTTCTGCTGCTGGTTCCGCTTCTTCCCCAGCCTCAAAAAAGTTAGGAAAGAGCACGAGTTTGAACAGAAAGCAAAACAGTTCCAGTATAGTGGGAGAAAGATCAGTCAACGATAAATCAGCCCTGGGAAGCCCAGCTTGCACTGAACAGATCAACAAGCCAACTCCGATGGTGAGTCCTGTGAGTGTCAAAGCTGGAAAACTGTTTTCCTATAAGGAGGTTGCACTGGCACCCCCTGGAACGATTGTGAAAATAGTTGCAGAGCAGCTTCCAGAAGAGACGAATGCCCCAGAGATTTTGGATGCGGCAAAAGTTGCAGTAGATGGTTCTGAAAAATTTAAGCCTGAGGATGCTGAGAGTGAAAACAAGAAAATGGGTACAGAAACGGAAGCGAAAAAGGCTGATAGCGATGAACAAGGAAGGGTGGTTGTTGGTGGATCAGAGTTGATGAGTTCACCCGAGGAAATCAAGAATGTGGAAGCATTTTCAATGGAGACAGCCGTATCAGATCCAAGACAAGGAGAGCCTGAGAGTGTACAAACGGCTGAAGATTCAAATACAGATCTCTTGAATAAGTCACCAACAACACAAGATTCAAATGGCAGTGGACCAGCAACCGAAGTGAAGCTACAAAAGGATTTATCTGATGATGAATTGAAAGCAGTATATGGCGAAACAGAAAATCTGCCCAATGGAGACTCAAGCCCAAATTCATTGGTAGCTGCAAATGGAGAAAAGCAAGATGTATGTGAGACACAAAAAGAGATGACCAAGAAGCTCTCTGCTTCTGCACCGCCGTATACCCCAACAACCATTCCAATTTTTGGATCTGTTACAGTTCCAGGATTCAAAGACCATGGGGGAATCCTTCCCTCTCCATTGAATATGCCACCGATGCTTCCTGTTAACCATGTCCGCAGATCAACTCCTCATCAGTCTGTAACAGCTCGAGTTCCCTATGGGCCTAGGCTCTCAGGCGGTGGTTATAACCGATCTGGAAATAGGGTTCCGCGTAACAAACCAAGTTTCCCCATTAGCACAGAGTCCAATGGCGATGCTAATCAATCCAATGGCCCAAGAATAATGAACCCTCATGCAGCTGAGTTCATACCGAGTCAACCTTGGATTTCTAATGGTTATCCGGTGTCACCAAATGGCTATTTGGCATCCCCGAATGGGACAGATATAACACAGAATGGGTACCCTCTGTTGCCAGTAGCAAGTGGATTTCCATGTAATATGTCCGTTACACAGCCTCAGAATGGACTTAGTATACCTGAGCCACTGCCTTTGGAGGAATCACCTGGTGCTGAAAGCTTTGAGGAGAAGAGCGGAAGCGAAGAAGAGGGCAACAACGAGAAAAAAGCTGGAGAGGATGAAGAAACCATTGCACAAGAGACTACTGATACGCCTGAAAATGGACATACGACAGTAGATGAAGGGGAAACCACAGTACATGAGGCGTCTGACGAGAAAAATGGAGAAGTACAGAGAGGCAAATGCTGGGGAGATTACAGCGACTATGACACTGAGCAAATTGAAGTCGCAAGTTGAAGAACCGTCTGTCACTGAAGAATTAACATTGAGGCTAAAGGAATGGGTAGAGATTTTGGCTCCATTGATGAGGTTGAGGTACACAATCATTATAGTTCCCAAAAAACTCGAAGAAAGCATTTCTACATTTGAATGTTTCGTGTTGTAGCGCAGGACCAAGGTTCGTCTCTCTTGTTTAACAGTTTTCTCCTGCCTTCAGTTTTTGGTTTCCATAGCTGAAAACTAGAAATATTCAACTCCTTAATAAACATTGCCCCCTTTTTTTTTCTTTTACTATGGAGTCTAGACCTCAATTATAAAACCCCAAAACGAGGACACCGTGAATGTTGATTACTTTTATTTGAGAGCTTGAAGATTAGACTTTGTAAGATTATAAGTCTCTCGTTTACTGCTAAATCATGATAATGATCAACTTGCAACAAAAATATGCCTCTGTGCTCAAACACAGAATAAATAGAATATAAGACCTTTGTTCGGTAAACAATGGTTCCAACAGGTTTGACAGCATCTCTAATCACACTATGTAAAACTAAGAAGAAGACTGCTTCTCCTGCAACATTCTTGAATGCTGTTCCAAGTATTCTCTGCTGTTCATCTCCGTCAACCTGTGGAACGCATTGGAGATCATCAGTCCGAACTATAAAACAGAGTAAAACCAACAATTGCTCGATTGTACCTGCTAATGGTTCGGTCTTTAGCAAAACCAAGCTCGTTGTCCACGCATAGGTCAGGATCATCACTCTTCCTTGATCTTGAGGA
>VBRH01000294.1:16565-37674 GCA_014578085.1 Cardamine resedifolia | reverse complement strand
TTACTTGTGTAGTCTGGTTGCTGTAAGCCGTCGAATGACTGTAACTTCACCTATGTGAACCCGACTACTTGGACGAAGACCCCTGGTCCTTACACAAACGAGGACTGTAATGTCTGGGACAACAAACCGGGAACTCTATGCTACGACTGCCAAGCTTGCAAGGCTGGTCTGCTTGACAACGTCAAGAACTCATGGAAAAAAGTGGCTAAGGTCAACATTATCTTCCTCATATTCCTCATTATCGTCTACTCTGTTGGTTGTTGCGCGTTCAGGAACAACAGGAAGCGCAGTTTTTATTAGATTCTTATGCGTTGATATAGCAGAGATGCCTTCCAAACCAAGACTTAGACCAACGAAAGATATCTTAAGTGCCATCATCATCTTACTCTCGAGTAAGTAAAAATGAAGCCTTTAAGAAAACTCGTTGATCGCTTGTCTTGTGTGTGTGAGATTACATTTCAATGTATTTTTTCTCTTAAATTTGCAACATATGATGACTAAATTGAGTTACCAATGCAATTGCTTGTGCTTTTATTTTCGAGTCTTTTGTGCATCTGTTGGAACGAGTGAGATTTGTAAAAGAAGTTCAGTTTTATTTTGCGTTATTATCATTGCCATATTCTACAATTTTCCATTGTCAAAAAATTCTCCTTACACCATATAGAATTGTCTCACATGAGAAGAGGTTCTAAGAGCTCCGAACTACGAAAGGCCTTGTCATTAATCATAATGGGAACAAAGTCAGATTCGGAGGCAGTGGTGTGTTCATTTTGCAGTTTCAGGTTTGTGGCTTCTTCTTGATAGTCTTCAGATTTGCCCCAGAGAACAATGTAGAGACCAAGGATGATAGCGAAAGCGCCTAGCAGGCTGTTAAAACGAGCAAAAGAGGTAAAAAAAAAATGGTGAAATGAGCTTCAGAACAAAGAGAGGGCAGTAAGAGAAGAGACCAATATGGCATACCTCCCGAGGTAAGTCTGTTCTTTTAAATACAGAGCGCCGAAGAAAGTGACAATGACTGTAGAAAGAGGATTAAAGAGGGCAGAGAAAAGAGGTCCTCTCTCTGACACGACCCAAGCTTGTAGGAAGAAAGACACCGCCAATTGGAATCCAGAGTATACGCAACAGGAGAGCTTCAAGTAGGAATCAAGCTTCCAGGACGGTAAATGAGTGTTGCCAAGGGCGAGAGCAATGAAGAAAGAGGCTATGGTGGCCATGAAACACATGCAGGAGGAAGTGTACAAGTGATCAGAACAGTGAGAGGCAATAGGAACCTGAAGGATGAGCCAAAGGGACCAAGCGAATGTGCTAACGAGAAGAAAGAAGCAACCGAGTAACCAAGTGTTGCTATCTTGGTTGAGCAGGGCGTTGAGCAATTTGGGACCTCTGAGAAAAGTCATTGCCATGGCTCCTCCCACACACACACCTGTCCCTATTACCTTTGCAGCACTTTTCATACTTCTCCTCCTTATACTCTCGAATCTGAAACAAACATCCAATATCAATAATCATCAACCCATCAATATAAAAAATGTGAATATACATATTGATAATATACAGACCCAACAATAATGGAGATAATGAAGGTGACGGCAGGAATAAGATTGGTCATGGCACAAGCCATGGATGGAGAAGACAAGTCAATTCCTTTAAAATAAGCGTTCTGATTCACAGTCACACCAATAACAGCCGTGAAAGCCACCCACCAAAAGCCTCTTACTCCCAGAGAAGGTTTGTTTTCTTTCCTCCTATTTACCATTCACATGGAAATGAGTTTTCATCATGTGATGATGATACAATATACTATTTATATATATGGATGATGGATCAAAGTTAGACTTACCAAGCGGAGAGGAAAGAGATGGGGAAGATGAAGAGAGTGGCGATGGCTTGACGGTAAACAACGAATATGGTGGGACTGAGTCCTTCCATGAAAGCAGCTTTCGTGAAGAGTGCAACTCCCGCCGACGTAAACTGCAACATCACTAACGCCAACACCGCCCTGTATTTCGACATCTCCATCTACTTCTCTCTCTCTCTTTTTTACTCTCAAGATATGAAATCACTACAAATTAACTTCTCTTAATACGTCTCAGCTGTATATATATCGAATATGTACATACAAATTAATCCATATGTCGAACGTGTGTGTGTGTGTGTGTGAATGATATGATATGATTGAGAAGGATCAACAAACCTGTTAGCCGCCTAATGACATAATCTTCAATTGTATATTAAGTCTCTAGAATATGTAAGCTTTCTATTGGTAAAATCTTGAAAATTTGGAAAAATTTAGACAAAAAATAGAATGAAATGAAAAGTTGACTAACTTAAACTAAAAATCGTGGAATGATAAAGAGCTTTTTAATGTTGTTTTCATTTATATTGGAAAATGGATCTTAGGCCAGCGAATATTGGATTAAGATACTTGCGTTGACAGAACAAAAATTAATAAATTAATGAGTGAACACGGTTTTGAAGTTCCGCATCACAAAAGTAAGCAAGAAGTGTATTTCTGATACTTATTCTCTAACAAAGATGCTCCAACCAAAAGTAAATTATACCATTTGTCTTCATATATATTAGGTCTCCCCACCGATTGTTTAGTAAGTTTTCTTTCTATGATTGCTGAAATGATTTCTATTTTCCCATTGGTATTTTATGAACCAATAAGAATTGGATGCATGATGATAAGAAGAGATATGAATCATAGGATAATGACAAATACTCTGACTCATGACACACATCCTCATTAGTCATTCTAATCCTTCCATACTCTCTAACTATTACTTTATCAGGGATAATATTATATATTTTGGTACCATATCTCATCATGCATGAACTAGCTCTACTTGCTCCTCTTAGCTAGGTGTACATTATAACTTGATTCCACATATTTTATGTTATTGTATCAAGTAATAAATATTACTCCAGATTCTTTTCTATATCAACCAAAATTCATTAGCTTAATGGGATACATTGATTAATTAGGTACATTCAAAATTTCAAATGAAACGTGTATTGTTGCGATAAGAACACATGTAGTTTTTTTTTTAATTTTGTTTTAAATGTTTGTTTACGTTCTATTTTGTTTGTTTATGTTACGACATTATTTGGTATTGTGTATTTGTGTGGCTGTCGTAACTCGTAAATATAACAAAATCGTAAACAAAAAGGAAAAAAAAAACAAAAAACAAAACGAAAACTATGGGCTTAGATTGGGCCCAAACGAGAGAAGCCCAGTCGTGCGTTTGAAGCTTAGCAAGAAGCTGAGGACGTGGTTAGTCCGCGGAAATGGCGTTTCTCTGTTCGTCTCTTCCAAGTTCATGCTCTATCGCCATTTTCAACGAGCCAAACACAGATGGATCACGGTCGTCTCTTTCGATCCCTTCCTGGAGATTCCGATTCCGTCCGGTCGCTGCCTCACACATTTGTGCTCCAGCGATCGACAAATCGACGTTCGTCATATCCGAAACGGTGTCGGAAGATGAGCTTTGGGCTGCAGCTTGCCTCCGAGTGAGGACCTTCAACGAACTCAATCCTTCTGCTTATAATATCCAAGTCAGTTTCTTCTTTCTATGAGATAGCTTAATCGATGAATTATTACAAAATTCCAGGCATTCGTATCATGAATGCAACGTCCTTTACTGTGAATCGATAGTTCGTAGCTGGATTTTTTTCCTCTGGAAGTCATAGATGAAATGAAAATTGATGTTGGAGGTGTGAATTTAGTCTAGAAGATCTATAATACGGTAGAAAAATCAGTGTTATTGTGTGATTGTTTTTGAGTGTTTATTTGGTTTGAAGTGTTTAATTGAGATGTTTTCTCGTTTAGGACTACTTTGGCTCTTTATCTTTGTGTTCTTATTTATGCTAAATGTTACATTTTGCTGTTCAAGTTTCATTAGGATCACAGAAGATACTTGGCAGAGCGCGAGTTTGAGGCGCTTAAGGAGAGAATTTCAGGAAAGAGGGAAGGTTTTACGCGGGTCTCTTGCATAAACGCTACTCTTCCATTGTCACAACTATCAAACTCTTCTGTGGATTTATGCTCTGCATGTAAGGTCTGTCTGCAAGACGGTTTCTTGCATAAACGCTATGGTGCTCCCAAAGAGGTTATTGCATTGGGTTCTGATATGGATTTGTGCTATGATTCATCTGTTTTTCAGTTCTCTGATGGCATAGAAGATAGAGTTGTGGTGGGGAGCCTTGATCTTAACCAATGCCGATGGCTTCCTGATGAAATTGCTGGAACTAAACCAGAGGTACTTGCTGTTGCCAACAATATGCTGATCCTTGTCTGATAATGGACCAAATTGAGAAACTTTATATGTTATAAAGGGGATTGGTGTGGATTTTGCGAGGGCATACTTAAGCAACGTCTGTGTTGCGAAAGACCTGCATCGTAATGGAGTTGGTTACAAACTCATTGACAAGTCTAAGAGAGTTGCAGGAGAATGGGGTAAGAACGTTTAATCAAATTCCTTAGACTTGTCCAATTGGAGTTTAAAAAGAGAGTTGTGATGTGAATGATGGATGGTTCAGGCATAACGGATATGTACGTGCATGTGACGGTTGACAATGAAGCTGCGAAGAGGCTATACATGAAAAGTGGGTTTGAGAAAGAGAGCGCTGAACCGGCGTGGCAAGCTCGATACCTCAACAGGCCACAACGGCTCCTCCTCTGGCTCGCTCTCCCTACCTCTTCAATAATGTCATCCATGTAATTGTAAATCTTTTCATTGATCCAATTTGTATACATGTTCTTAGCAATCAATAATAGATTTATAATTCGCTACAGAATCAGTTTTATTTTTTGATCTCTTCTTAAAATTAATTCCTTAGCCAAAGGTAATTATACTATTGTGATGCCTACAAAATCAGCCTTCTATCTTTTTAATTGCAAAGAAAACAGTTGTGTTGGTCAGTCTATTGGCGTGTATGAAAATAATCACCCCCTTAGAAACGTTTTTTGGGATAAGATCCCTTTGAGATAATTTTATTTGTATTTGCCTCTTGTTGGTGGTACGAAACGACGACGTTTTCGGTGGTCTTTTGCTTTCATTCTCCAGACTTAAATATATATATAAAACAGAGACGAAAGCTTTTGGAAAATATGCAAGGCTTAGAAATGGTGGTGACGTCTCTCTCTTCACCGCCGCCTATCTTCTTCTTCTTCCCTGGAGCTGATCCTCAAGCTTCTTCTTCCAATGGTCGCTTAGCTATTCCTTCCTCTTCTCTCGTGTAAGTCTCTATCCTTCTCGAATAACATTTCTCCCTTGTCATATTTTTAGTCAAACGGATTTTCGAAATGAACAGCGTAGTCAATATTCTGCCCTGTAATTTTGTAATTCGTGGTCTGGGTTGGGATTTCTGCTCTGTTTCTTGTACTTTGAACTTATAAAACACGAATTTAATTTGGGAATGCCTTAAATTCATCTCCTTTTTTATTCATTATCGTGTTGAGGATCCAAAATATAATGGGTGAAAACAGTTTAGTTTCAGCTAAATCAGTTTCATTTCAGATATCATGATTGTTGTATTTTGAATGTTTGGTCTTGCGTTTGGGATAAGTTCACTTATTGGTGTACACATGATCTCTTCACACTCTTGTTGTATTGTTTCATTTAATTTAAAGCATCACATACCGAATTGGTCGTTATTTTTATTCATGAGATAAGCATTCCTCTTATTCTGCATCTTTCTTCTTACTTTTTTTTTAACCTATTTTATGACATTTTTCTATCTAAGTTGGTAATAAGATCATGCTGAAGAAATATCCAGGCTTAGTTTATCATGATGTCTTTTGGATTTTTTTTCTATGTGACATCATGTGAGAGACACTTGAGGGTTTCATTCAGTTCAAGGAGTCATTGATCAAATGTTATCAATTCCGTTTGATAATTAGAGATATCTTCCATTATATTAGCCTCCATTCATAATATATTTGTATTGTTTATCAGAAAGGGACTAAGAAGACACCAAGATGCAAAGTTAGTGGTAAATAGAGCCAGAGGTGGTGGAGTAGTTCGAGTCCTAGCTAATCCAAATGTATAACGCTTACCCTTTTTTGCAATTATTGATCAGCTTTTCCATACGCAAAAGAAGTTGTTTTTTCCATTTCATGATAATGGAGAAACTAGATCATACCTTGGAATCCTCTTAGGACGGTCAAATCTGGGAAAATTGTTCATGGTTTTCATTCTGGACAACTTTTGACCTTCTTGTTGTTTGATTAGAGACCATTGGTTTTAACTTTCTTCCACGCCGAGTGTTCTTGTAGGTATCTCCTCCCCCTCTTCCAGGAAAAGCAAAGGCAAAAAAAGAGGTAATCATGGTAGACCCTGTCGAGGCTAAGCGGTTAGCTGGGAAGCAAATGGAAGAGATTAAAGGCAGAGAGAAGCAACAGGTGAGTAAAAATAACTGGTATTCAAGATTGGTAGAAATAGCACAGACTTATTGGTCTCGTTTGCTTAACAGAGAAGGCGTGAAATAGAGGCTATAAACGGAGCCTGGGCAATCATAGGACTCACGATAGGGCTTGTGATCGAAGCCCAAACGGGGAAGGGTATTCTAGCTCAGGTATCAAATACTCTTACTTCCTCAGTATTGTTGACTTGACTAAAGAAAGGCTCTTTTACAAAGATTGACTAAAGAGTTGTGCTAATATATATATATAACTGCAGTTGGCTGGTTATTGGTCTGCGGCTGTGCATCTATTCATTCCATCAACATAGAATCTCCATCTATTGCTCTCTACTGTGATCAAAACTGATGTTGTTTTTGTAAGTTGTTAAACCTTGTCTCTCCTTCTACACTATGTGCAGACACTAAGTAAGTTGTAAGCAGGGTACACGAATTATTGTATATTCCTTGCGGTTCAAATACGAAATATTTTCAAAAACAGAAGCAAATTCGATATAACTTTTTTTAAATAGTGAAAATTTGATTAATTCTTATGTTATTCGTTACTTTGAAACATAGTTTACAAATACACCATGCAATTCTATCTAGTCAAATACTATATATTTGTTCCAAAATAAAAATCATGTATGTTTCTAATACAATGGGCCTAATAAGCATTTGATAATTAAGGTGGGCCTAATAATGAAAAACATCGTCTCTTACATAACAAAATGTACTAAAAAGCGATTTGACTCCCGGACCGAATAATTCCCGCCGCCTTCGTTAACGTTCCACTCGCCGGCACAGAAAACAGCTCATACATGGCTATAGCAGGACAATCCAACAGCTACACCACGGCGGCTTTAGCCTTCACACTCGCCGTTGTATCTGTATCCGCCGCCGTCTCGTGTAATCTCTTTATCTACCTCTCTCTTTCTCTTCCTCTTGCCCAAACCTGTTTCGAGAAACATGTTTTAATATTGAGCTTGTTCTTGCTCAAGTGTATAGATGGAGAAGACGAGAAGAAGATTTGGAGAATAGGATCAAGGAACTTGACAAGTCTTTGGGATCTACCATGGAAAAAAGTGCTTCTGAGAGAAAAGGTCGAGTTAAGGCTCAGCAGGTCTTCTTCTATAACCTCTTCTACTCTCCTCAATATATCAATTTAGAATCAAATCATTGGAAATGCACATTGAAATTGATTCAAAGAGATACTAAAATTCTTATCAATAATTTATGTATTGCTTCTGTTCATTATCTGATTCAATTTGAAAGCTGTAGGCATTACGAGAAGCGTTAGGACAGAGTGATTCACTTGATTTACACAAAACTATATACCCGATGCGACCAATTGGTATTATTCACTCTTGCTTCTCTACAAGGTATAATGGTCTTATCATTTAGTTTTCCAGTTTCATGGAAGAATAATGCTGTTTCTAAAATGTTTGGCTTTTTTAAGTGCTGCTTCTTGGTTTTTGCAGGAATGGGACACCGAGGCAGCCATTGCTTGTTTCTCTTGCGAGGGCAAGTTTGATCTTTGATCAGGCTTTGGTTCCTCCTGCATCTCTTGAGGGTCTTGGAGAGTATTCTCATTGCTGGATACTATATGTGTTTCATCTAAACACTGATATTGAGAAGCTATGGAGAAAGCCATCTCAGTCTAAGCTCAAGGCAAAGGTACCGCGTTTCTTATATATTTGTTTGTTTCTTCTATGTTATGATGTTCTTAGTCTGACGGTTTTTGGGGAATTGTGAATTCAGGTGAGAGTGCCAAGGCTAAATGGGGAACGGAAGGGAGTCTTTGCTACTCGGTCCCCTCATCGACCTTGTCCCATTGGGCTCACCGTTGCTAAGGTTCTCTAAACGTAATCCAATTCTCCTGAAGTTAACAAAGATATATTATCTTGACCAAAAGTGGTAATTAATATATAGGTGGAGGAAATCCAAAAGGATAAGCTTCTACTCTCTGGTGTCGATCTGGTGGATGGGACTGTAACTCTCCTTTCCCTAGCCTGCTAGATTAAAATTTTGTTTATCAGCTTCTTGCGTAGTTCATTGATTGTTTTAACGGTTTTGGACAGCCGGTGCTTGACATCAAGCCTTATTTACCATACTCGGACAGTATTGAAGGAGCCTCAGTGCCAAGCTGGGTAAAGGTATGTACATTGTTATGAATTGGCCTTTCTAAGCTTTTCATCTATGTAACTGAACACTTGCTGAGACTTGAAGATCATTGTGAGTACTTCCCTGAGTAGGTGCAAACAAAAATTGAAACAATCGAATATGAATTTCAGGAGGACTGCTCATTGGCTGTGTCTTCTGTGAGGTTCTTAGACACCTTCTCTTCATCACTCACCAGCTGCTGGAAACTGATAGTGAGTGACTTTTGACCTGACCATCTCTTGTCCATTTTGCCATTTTAACAAAAGAGTTGCTATGCGTACAGGAAAAGAAGTCTCTGTATGGTTCAGCGGATGAGTTGAAGAGCTTGATTACGCAGGTCCTGTCCTGGGACATACGATCAATGTCTCAACGGAACAAGCCACAAGGTACATCGGATGCAGACAGCATCGTTTATCACTTGGTTCTGGAGGGACTAGACGTGTCTTACATGATAGATAATGAAAGTAATATTCTCGTCCAAGATGTATCTCTTCCCAGAAACCTGCAAGATGTTTCAGGAAGCTGATCTTTGTTTAAGATTTATTGGATCCTTTGGACATGAAATCTCGATAATAGTAGCATCCCCTTGGCAGGAGCATTCACCATCTCTTACATTAAGTACTGTGAAAGTATGGCCATGGCCTTGAACAGAGTTGTACGCTAGACATGACACATCATTGAAGATTGAGTTTCCAATTAGGAGGATTAGTACAAAATGTTGAGGGTATCGAATGTTTTGGGGCTTAGAGATTACGTTCAGCTTGTTATATTCTGTGACAGATAAATAAAGTGGTTTACAATTCCATTTGAGTCCTTTGGGCCAACTACGATCAACTTTGTAAATCACTGTTATGTGCGTGTGAACAATAGTCACCATAAGCAATACAAACATGGAAGACAACATACGAGTCGTATATCTCTGTCTGAGTGGACTTTACCGCCAAGCTAGACATAAACAGATAAACTTTACATCAGACTTATAAATAGGAATGGACGAGGTATCAAACGAAGTAAGAGAGCTGTTTCATTTTCCCGGAGGCTCCGACTCCATACAGATCGTTCCACTGCTTGAGTTTGTTCATTCCTTCTCCTTCTGCTGCTAATTGCTAAACAAAATTACCCTCAAAGCCACTGGCACATTACTCAAAAGGAACTAGTGAGCTTACAAAAAACCATATAAAGCTATTTTCCAAATTTGATTAAACGACAAAACAAACCAGATATGGAGAACAACATCATGTACCTTGATCGAACATTGTTGCCACATGTGTGCCTACGCTAAGTCCCTAAAATTCACAAGAATGCGAACAGCTAGTTGAGCTCTTTTGAGGAACAAAGAAGTTAAAGGCCAATGATTTGATACTGTAATAGATAGGAGCAATAGAGAGCTGCACTGCATCGGGTGTCCCACCAGGATTCGTCTAATCATGAATTGAAGTAACCACTGCCTTGCAATGAGCTTATCAGATTGCAGCTTGGGTGTTCCACCAGGATTCGTCTAAAGCTTCTTTGCAACCATCCTTCCCAGTCTGCCACAGTCACACTTTGTTGCTTCAGACGATTCAATCTAGAACATGTCTCTACATAGCATTCGAAATGCACACCGTTCTCCAACTTTGTATTCCTCAAGTTAGCATAACTGAGCATGACTATGTACCCCATTTTATCCCCCTTCTGCTTGACCATCTACTACTCTTAGTAAATGCTTTGCAAGATCCATGTTTACTGAGCTGCTACACATGTATTCCATGACCGTACACGTAAGTTCTTTGTCAAGGACTATATCTTTCTCCACCAATTTTTTTATAAGTTCCTTCAACTTTTCTGTTTCTCCCTGTGAAATACAATACTTCAACACAGAATCGCAAATATGAGCATCAGGTTCAAAGCCGCTCTCAACCATTTTGTCAAAGAAACTGATAGCCTCGTCTAAATATCCAAGTTTCAGGAACCTATTTATCAACTTCGAATAAGTAAATAAATCAGGGGAAAGACCAGCATGAGACATCTCCACAAGAAGTGATTCTGCAGACTTAATATACCCTGCTTTAAGACTTCCATCAATCATAATATTGAAAGAAACAACATCTGGAAAACATTCATCACGTTTCATTTCCTCAAATAATCTCCATGCCTGGTCCAAGCTTCCCTCTTTGCATAATGATGACATCAGACAATTACAGTCGAAAAGACTAGGCTGTAGCTCAGACGCTCTCATTTTAGAAAACAATCCTTTAGCAACATTAAGCATGCCAGTTTTGCAAAATCCATCAATCATAGTAGAATAGGTATCTGAGTTTGGAACAATTTTGGAATCAGAAATTTGTTTCCAAAGTTCCATTGCCTTCTTTACATCTCCAGACTTGAGAGTGCTATTAAGCAATATATTAGTAGTTGCTATATCTCCAGCACCCAATTTCTCAACCAGCAAATCATAAATATCTAAAGCTTGATGGAGGCGGTTCTCCTTGCATAGCCCATGGATTAGCGCATTAAATGATATAACATCTGGATCCGCATAATTACTATCTTTCAGCATTGAATAGAGAAGCTTACTTGCTTCGTCTAGGTCACCTTTGGCACAAAGTCCTCCCAGTAAGATATTGTATGATATGATATCAGGTTTTGTACCCCTCTTCTTCATTAACTCAACAATCTCTAATGCATCCGCTACAAGGCCGTCCTTGCACAGCTTGTTAAGAATAACATTATATGTCACAACATTTGGTTCTTCATTCTTCTCTAACATCAGATTTAAAAGTTGCAGGGCTTCCTTAGTATTACCTACTCCGCAAAGGCCATCAATTAGGCTCGTGTACGTGTAAACATTTGGGCGGACTCCACGCTCCATCATAACCTCAAACATCTGCGAGGCTTCATTCAACTTTCCTAACTTGCAAAAACCTCGAATAAGAGTGTTATATGTAATTGCACAGGGAGGATCTCCTCTTTCGAGAACCTCATCGAACAGCGCCTTCCCTCTATCTAACTCACCACAATCACAGAAACCTCGAATCAGGGAAGTATACACAACAAGATCTGCCTCTAAACCCTTAAATTTCATTTCTTTGAGCAACCCCATCGCCTCTTCCATCTTACCAGCCTTGCAAAAGGCATCTATAAGAATCCCCCAAGTCACCAAACTCCAGGAGCAGCCACTGCCTTGCATTTCATTCGCTAATAGCAATGCTTTCTCTATCTCTTTCCCCTCGCAGAAACCTCTAATAACAGTGTTGTAGCTAACAACATCCGGAAACAGAGAATTATGTCTCATTTCTCTCAGTAAACTAAAAGCCTTACCACATTCCAGATTCCTACATAAACCCTTTAAGAGGATATTAAGATTGTACACATTGAAAGCAAACCCACGCTTCAACATCAACGCGAGAACCCCGTGCGCAAACCCAGTCTTATGCATTTGCACAAAACATTCAAGCAAACCACTCAGCGACACGAAGTTGATGAAAGTATCAGTCTCAAGCATCTTGCGGTAGATGGAAAATGCTAGCTCGTGGTTTCTAGAGCGTACTAGCGTTGCCATGAGATTATTTCCGGCGAAAGAAAGAGAGCCACCGGAGTTGACTGCTTGCTGGAAAACTGAAACAGCATTCTTAAACTGAGGATTTGAATCCTCACTTAGCGATCTCAACTTGGTTTCAGTTTCAGAGAAAGGGGGCGTGAGAGAGCGATTAACGTGGTTGGAGAACATACGAGGGTTCATGAGATGTCTGACTTCGAGCTCATCACGTCGGAAAAGCTCACCGGCCGCCGATATCAAAAATCTCATATCGGACGATCGGGGATTTTCACAACGTAGGTTTTCCGATTTCTTGGCTCTGCTTAGGTGCGGATTATCAAAAGAGTGAAGCCCATTAAGATATTGAGCCCATATAGATTGGGCCGAAATGGCAAATGCATTAATCTGAAAGTGCAAAATTTGATCTCGCCGGAGAGTAAGCGATCTAGCGGCGGAGATGTTCCTGCGTGTGATCGGGCGGCCATTATTGGCCAATGTGAAACAGACGACTGGGATCGTTGGCCTAGACGTGGTCCCAACTGCGAGGGCGGTACTGATCGATCTCTATAGCAAAAACGCTAAAGGATATTCAGGAAGGCAGTGGAGAGCTTCACGCGCCACCGTCTCAATGTGTGTCAGGAAGAAGAGGACTGGGAAGCGATTGAGAAGCTACTTGGTTGTGGTCAGGTCGAGGAGCTCATCGAAGAGGCAAAATGATTAGTTCGTACACTTGTGTGCACTTGATCCGTACTCTTAGTTGTTGTTAAACATGAAAAACAACACACGAGACATCCCTAAGCAATACATAAACAGTTAAACTTTATATAATAAGAAGATACAAGAGAGAAAGAAATTAACTGTACATGTTTTTATTTACAAAATCTCTGGAAGTAATGTTTAATATGATAATACTAGTTAATAAAATATCAGAACTTATAAACACAGCACGAGAAAATGTCTTTGTAGAAGATGTAAACAGGAGTGGATGAGGTATTAAAGGAAGTAAGAGAGCTGTTCCTTCTTCCTAGAGCCTCCTTCTCCATACAAATCATTCCACTGCTTTAGTTCGTTCATTCCTGCTCCTTCTGCTGCAAAGCTCGCAGCAACCTGCAAATGCAAAAATACTTAGCTTTCTTTTTTGGCTCAAGATCATAAACATGCAACTTTACTTATTTCCTCAACTTACCTGGCTTTTAGCTATTTTCATGTCTTCCATGCTCAAAGGTCTCAACGTTATCACTCTCTCCTTAAATTCTTCTTCTTTTGCTTCAGATCCTTCTTCACTACTCTTCTCTGCTTCTTCTCTCTTCTTCCTCTCCTGAGTTTTATGAAAACCACCATTGAAATATTCATTCAAGCACTAGAAAGAGAGAGAGTGGGGGAATAAAGGAAAGTTCTTACCTGGTCTTTCAAGCACTCCTGCTTTATCAGCTCCCTCACCGGTCTATATGCAGCTGTCGTGCAAAAGTTCTGTTTGTATAACGTTCACAAATATCAGTCTATAGTAAGAAGATTCGAGAGTCGGTAAAGTGAGATGAGAGCTGTGTCAAACCTTGAGATCACTTCCACTATAGCCATCTGTCATCTGCGCAAGCTCATGGAAGTCGAGATTCTCTGTTTTCTCTTTTGACAATAAGGTTCTCAAGATCTTTTCTCTGCTCTCGACCGGTGGAAGACCCACCATGATTCTGTCTCCACAACAAAACAAAAGCAGAAGCTGGAGTTAGTACAGCTCAAGCTCAAGGTTTTAAGTGAGAGGTGTACCGGAACTGCTTACCTTCGCTCAAACCTCCTGATGATGGCTTCATCTAGATCAAACGGCCTGTTTGTTGCTGCAAGAACGAGAATGCGGTCACCCGAATTCGACATAAGCCCATCCCAATGTGTCATGAACTCATTTTTTATCTTTCTCATAGCTTCATGCTCTCCAACTCTTGTCCTCTGTCCCAGCATGCTATCCACTTCATCCACAAATATAATAGTCGGTGACACTTTGGCCGCGAGGGTGAACAAAGCTCTCACGTTCTTCTCGTCTTCTCCAAACCATTTTGAAGTGATTGTGGACATTGAAACATTTATGAAACTAGCTCCAGCTTCGTTTGCAATGGCTTTCGCCATCATAGTTTTACCAGTACCAGGTGGTCCAAAGAGGAGGATTCCTCTGCAGGGCTTGAGAAGACCACCTTTGAACAGGTCAGGCCTACGAAGAGGAAGCATGACAAGCTCTTGAAGCGATTCTTTGGTTTCATCCAGTGAACCTATATCAGCAAATGTCACACCAATCTCATTTGCTGGGATAACCTCTGGTCTTATGCGCTTCTCGAATTCATTATCAGGAGGCACCTCCTACATTAATGGTTAAAAAATAAAAAAGATCAAACCTATGTTCAGGCAAACACATCAAGATAGCAATGCTGAATCATATGTACTAGTTTACATTTACAGGTGCTCTTGGAGGTAATGGGCATTCATTTTTGGCTGATGGAATTGATTCATTTTTGTTTTCTGGAACATCTGTCTCAGATTTTGACTCACTCTTTACAATCCCTTCACCTTCTTCTCCCTGCATCTAGACCCATTCACATTTTAGTCACTTTAAAATTCAAAAGCACATGGTCAGAGTTGTAAATACCTTGGAGTCAGTGTTTGCGTCCAGCTTCAAAGAGTCCTCAAAGCATCCGTTACCTTCCTGTAATATACTCAGTCCGTGGGACAAGCTGTTGCAGAACCATTTAATCAGTTTAGCTTTTGAAAGATAAATACTTAATTGTGTGGGAGATATAACTGTCCTTGTGAGTACCTATTGGAAGATATTACAAGCCTCCCGTTTTTGTATTCAGGTTCTTTGTTGTGCATCAGATGGTAGGAGATTGCAGAGACCACAATTTCGTCAATGTGACTGCTTAGGAACATCGTATCTGCATGGCATATGGAACCTAAGTCATCACATTCGAGATCATTAGATGCAAGAACCTCGGCTATGTGGTTCTTGTTGTCCTGAAATTGTATCAGTTTCATGTCATCTTCAAACCGCGATTTCCAGCTCATGAGTTGAGATTCATCCTCTGGCGGTCTTATCTCGATGTTATAAGGAAACACAGCAGAAATGCCCTCTCCTACTTCTTGACAGTCATCTTCGGGTTCCAATAGTCTTGAGCCGAGAATCAAAACAGGGCCAGAAAGCTTACTCAAGAGCCTCTGGAACAACTTGTAGAACCTTTCCGACTGAAGAAGCTTCTCAACGTCCCTCAGGTATATTATTATAGGATTGGTTTCCGAAACCGAAACCAAGACCTGTAAAGCAGAAAAGATAACAATCGTTCAGTTTAAGAATTGCACGAGAACAGAATCGTGCCCTGCTGATTTCATAATAATGTAGGTGTTACCTTGTAAAGTGACTGAAGGAAAAGTCTCTCGTCAAAGCACAAGTTTGCACTGCGTTTGCTTGAAGCTAGAAAGATATAAACAGCCACAAATGAACAAAAAGGGTCTAATAATATGAAGTTGAATACAACCATAGTAAGAATTGAGAGGTTCAAGCCTAGTTAAACGTAAGAAAATGATTCATTCCAATGCTTGGTTCAGTGGATAAGCTACGGAAACAAAGCTACTAGCTATCACGGCGGTTCCACACCTGAAACAGAAGTTGCAGAACGGGAAGATACGCTACTGATATCAGAAGCAGCAGAAGCATTTCGCTTGAGTCGAGGAGGATGACTTAAACTGTCAAAGCCCCTGGTGTGACATAAAACATTATAAAACTATTTTCCAGCTTTATTAAACGAGAAGACAAGACATGTGTAAAAAAAACCACAATATACCTTGATTCAAGATCATTGCCACTTGTGTGCCTACGCAAGGTCCCTAAAATGTACAAGAGTGCCAAAACTTGAGGTCTTTTGAAGAAAAAAGGGAAATAGTTTCTTCTAGTTTTGATACTATAAAGGCCAAGGATTTGATACTGTACCTCTAGTTTCTTCCCTTTGAGTGAGCAGAGAGAAAGAACCCATAAGATTAGACATTTTGTCCAATGTCAACTCAGAAATAGACCTCTTGTGAGACTAGCAAACAGTAGAGATGAAAGAAAAACACAATCATGGTCTGTACAAACACACAAAAATGAAGCTACACAAACATAAGATCACAAAGTAATATACAGGTTCCTTTTTGATGCGTCCGTACTTGCTCTGTATCTGTACCAATCAATACGAAAGAGAAAGCTTACAAGCTGTTTTTTAGCAAAACAAAGTTCATCTTTTCATGGAAGATATATATACTAGAACTTTTTATGCAATGAATCACCTTGATAGAAAAGTCGGTTATATCTAGTAGCAATAGTTTCGATTCAAAATAATGAGCCAATGCTTTTGCAAGCGTTTGCTGATAGAATTCTGCAGAGAAAAAGAGACAAAAAAGAGTTTACACCAAAATTTGGATAAGGAAAGGATCAAGGAGATTTTAGGTTTGATGAACACAAAAGGATGGTAGATGTTTACCAGCAGGTCCAGACAGTAGAATGGCCTTACTTGCAGGTGCAAGATTACGCGTATGCTTCGAGATATCAAACTGCTTTAGGTGAACATAAGCTGCACTTGTCAATAAAAGCCGAGTTTTCTCACTGCATCATCAAAAGCAACATTCATAGATATCAAATCCCAAATAGGCTTTGTGCTACAAAACTATATCCTTGAACTCAAATCCACCAGCGTGACAAGAGTAATATAAACATCTTTATCATTAAGACATTAATCATAGACAAATCAAATGCAAGAAAAATTAAGACAAGCAAGCAATGTACCTTAGGTAATAAGGAAACTCGTCGAAAGTGACACTACTCTCTCTGCCATCAACAATCTGCCTAACCAACTCTTGCTCAATCTTTTCTCCGGTAAGCCCATCCTCTGCAGAAACTGACCCGTTTGCCCATTTACCCAAACTCTGACCCGATGCTAGCCCAATGCCTAACCCAACACCAACTCCTAACGCGGAAAACAACACGCTCTTCTGCTCCATTTCTGCCGAACAATTCTTCGATTAGCATTCCCCAGAAGAAGGAAAAAAAAAAGACAAAATATAAAAGAGAAATTAATGGGGTGTTTTGTGTTTCTTGTCAAATATAACCTGTTTGCTTTGCTCTCAAGTTTTTGTAGTGGAGGAATTTTTTTTGGGTAAATAAGATTTTGGTGGACGACGGAGAAGACATATAGGTTTGATGGGTGTGGGACGATTGTCCTCTATTTTAAGTAATGCTTCCATTAACTCTTATGGTCGTTAATATCTTTGCCGGGAAAAAAACAACCATTTTGAAACTTTCTAATAAAATCAGGAAAAAAAACAACAATTAATTTTGAGGAAAAAATAAAGACACTAGGAAGATATCGAATTTCTTTTCAATTTAGACGACAATAAAAATTAGTACAGCTTTAGCAATAATTATATTAAATTTGTTAGAAACCAAACATTATGCTAGTTTTATTTTATTTTTCCTAACATTATGTTAGTTTTTTAAAAAATGTGATTTGCATAACATGATAAAAGTTTTTCCCTCCCTACACTTAAGCATAAAGGCAGACCTAAAGCATCCTCTTTAAGAGTTGGCTCAATTCAAGAGATAGAGACGTTCGAAGAGAAAACAGAAACAAGACCAAAAGATTACAGTTTCACTACTTCCTGCAATCTCAAAAGCCATCACCAATGACACTCTACATACTTATATATATTTACATATATAAGAAAAGTGCACAACCAGTCTTGAGTCACTCAATCTATTATAATGGGCTGATCTTTTGTAGACCCTTTTTGATATTCAACAGTTGGAGCTTTACCACAATCCTTACTTTGTATTTTCATTTCCACCGCCTCCTCAAGAACAGGATGCATAACAGCAAGGTTTAACATGAAAGAACTAGCTGGGATTCCCTCTTTCTCCTCTCCGCTCAGTTTAACTGATTCAACTTTATGAGAAAATCTCTGCATTTCATCTGGTGAGATTATGATCTTGATGAGTCCATGCTGATCAGAATGTTTAAACACTGATACACATCCTTCAACTCTTCCCATATAGGCCACGGCAATGCCTTGAAGATCGTCAAACTCGGAGATGACTTCCACAAAGTCGTATCTATAAGGAGGCTCGTGTAGATCCAGGTGAGTGTTCCAACTTCTATCCCAATCTCTGAAAAGAGCCCATGTTTCCCCTTTTCTTGGGTTCACGATGACATTGTTGTCACATGTGATGTGATGCATCTCATGAGCAAACATCAAGTAGCTTTTGATCTCTGTATCTCCATATTCGAATCTGCCACAAGCACTGAGAATAGATTTCTCATCTTTTGTTGTTTTGACATTTTCAAGTAATGTCACTTGCAAACTCATCTGGGAGTCAAAGATTGTCCTGATCTGAGCATAGATCCTAGGCATATCATCTCTAGGATCATATAAAGCCCATACTTGATCGAAAGCAAACGAGCTCATTGACTTGCTAAAATCATTAAACTTTGTATCAGAACAAGTTACTGATTTAGGTTCCTCATCACTTTTATCTGTGTAGAACATTCCTTCAGTATCTCCATCATTTACTTCATGAGATTTATTTTTCTTTGCTAGATGAGTAAGAGAAGTAGCATCACTATCATTCTTTACCAACAACGGAGGCTCAAGTTCAAGGTTTGATCTCTTTCGAGTCTCTGCTTCTGTAACTTCTTGCTCTGATATTTCTTCTAATTCCATCTGCTTCAATTCAATCTTTTTTTCCAGTGTCTTCTCTTTAATCTCAAGACCATTTCTTTTCATTTCATTCTCCTCTCTCCATTTCTCAGCTTCATCTTTCAGTTTCAGCTCAAAATTCTCCTCCTTTATCTTCAACTCAACAGTCTTCTCTTTAATAGCTTCCTCAAGTTCCCTCAGCTCTTTCTCCCTTGCTTCACTTTCCTTGTTCCTTCTCTCAATCTCCACTCTTTGTTTCAGATCAAAATCCTTCTCTGTCTTCTCTAACTCACACAACTTCTTATTCTCCTGAGTTTTAAGTTGTGTCAATACTTCGTCACTCTGCTTCTCAAGCACCAACCCAATGAAGGTTGCTTCAATGACCAGTCTCAACTCACATTCTATCTCTTTCTCCTCTAACTCTCTTAATCTACGAGAGATTGACTCCTCAATCAAACTAATTCTCTTCTCCTTCGCTTCAACTACTCTCAGTCGTTCTTCCTCCTTCTCCACCGAGTCTATCACGTCATCACACTGAAGCGTAAACTTAAGAATTGATGAAGCCTTTTCTTCAATCTGGTCTACGATTTTGAAATACCCTTCACTGTTTTGGTCAGTAACGTCTGATTCCAATGAATCTCGTTCCATTACCAAATTTTCTGTGCCGTAAACCCTACTTTTTAGTAAATAAGGACAAAAAAACAAAGGATCGGTCATGAAAGATAGAATTTTTCATGAAAAAAACAGAAAATATTCGCCTGAAGAAACAAAAAAAGAGAATGTACAGAAACGAAAATAAAAATAAAGAGGAAGAGAAATAAACCTCTCTTGGGATTGTTCTTCAGTTGGAGCCAGCGGCGATTTCTGCTGCTCCGCCGTGTCTTTTCCGGGAAATAGTAAAACTTTCGGTTTCGCTATTTTTTCGCTGTACGATCGGAGCCTTTGAGCTTATCCAGGAAGAAGAAAAAGAAGATTTTGAAGAAAAACTTTTTTTTTGTAAACTGAGAAATTTTGGTAAAAGAAGAAAGCTTACTATCACTGAAAATGGAGGGAGAAAGAGAAACTGCCTGTCTTATTTACCTTAAAATATACAGGTTTCTTTTTTGACCGTTAGATGAGATTACTTTTAGCCGTTGGATTGTCCTACGTCAGACGTCTGATTTCTATAGACCCGCGGACAATGGGTTTGTAGCCGTTAGATTAAGAATCATGAGATTTGATAAAGGATCAGTTAATGGGCTTCGTATAATGATTCAACCCATTTAAGTTTTGTGTAATATTGGAACCCGTCAGCCCAATATAATTATTACACAACCTTTTTTTCTAATTATAATAGGACACATTTTTTTGGTTTTATATAACAGCACACATTTTAGGTTGAGAATGTGAAACTCTGTAATTATGACATTTTAAAAAATATTTCTCAAACCTTTATCATACAATTTGTATTGGTAAATAGCATATATAATAATTATTAAACCTCTCCTTTTTGAAAGAAAGACTATAAATTGGCTCGACTTTTTTTATTTTTATTTTGTCAACACAAATTTTTTAGTTGTGTTGTATTTTGTATTTGACTATTTGTCTTTCTAGTTTTCAACATATTTTAAAAAAAATTGCCCATCATGGCCATTATGTGTGTTTTACCGCCAAAATGTTAAGGCTATCGGAAAATAATAGAATATTCGATTTCATTGACGAATGTACGACGGATATTATGAAAAAGCGTAGACGCGACTAAACGAGAGTGCAAAGCCGCTTCCTTCTTTGACTGCTCAACTTTTTGAGTCCAAAGAGACATTCCAAGGAACAACATTATCTCTAAATATATACTATAGTTTTGGTCGTTATCTCTAAGATTTCCTTTTAATTTCTTAACCTAATTGTTCGACCATTTTCGTAGGATTCGTAATGTATTCTTACTGTTCTTATATTTTTTGGATTAACTGGTTCTTTTAGCAAGAGCCTGGGACTAATTTCATGCCGGGAATCAGCAGTTGCTCCAAATGGTTGAGCTGTGACTAACCAAATTAAACAAAACAAAAGCGAGTGGATGTAGACAATTCAAAACAAAACTGCTCAAATAAAAACAAAACAGTGAAAGACATGAAACTTTTATCTGGACAGCACTCAGACCGAAACACGCGACCTTTTGTTCTGGCTCACATATTTACCATAATACCCCCCTTTCGGAGGACTTATTTGACTTCACCATACAGAGCCACACCGACTTACTCCACTGTTCTTTCCAGACACTAATCAGATCTACATTTTCTGTTTCCATCACTTTCTGTTCATTTTCTGTATATATATATATATATA
>VBRH01000293.1:27047-48409 GCA_014578085.1 Cardamine resedifolia | reverse complement strand
AATCTTATATCAGTAAATTGTCTTAGAAATATTTGTATAGGTTTATATAAGATATTAATAGAACAATATATTTACATTGAATTTTAGAAAATATATTATCTTATTATTTCATCAAATTTATTAATTTAGAATTTTTTTAAATTGGGACCAAAGAACATTATTGTTTTTATCATGATTATTAATCTATCGGGTATAAAATAAAACAAGTTTATTGTAGTTTGAAAACTTTGTACATTTTATGTTGATTTTATATTTTGATACACAATTTAGTTACAATTTTTAATGGCCTAAATAATAATTGCAAGTCTTTTAGTTGAAATGGGAAATAAATCTAGAAAATGTGAATACAAAAATTAGGTTAATTCTAAGGTTTAGGGTTGGGCAAGGTTTACAGTTTCCTATAGACTTAGGACTTTGAATTTAGAGTTTAAACTAATAAGAAACTATAGACTATTTTCTAAGTTTGATATAGATATTCGAAAATTTTCATAACTCTTCTTTCTTTTTGTGGGTTAAAAATAACACATTTTTACAGCAAAGAAATATATATATATATATATTATGGAGAACAAACGTAATCATGATATAAACATCTAGTCAACCAACTTGATGAATAGATACAATTTAAAAAGAAAATATTTTTCGGAAGATCATATCTAGTTAAGAGGTGAGCAGCTTGGTTGTAATTCCTTGAAACATGATCAAAGAGTATATGTGTTTACAGAGATTGTTAATCGTGTATCATCTTGAGAGCCTTGGATGATCTTTCAGTTAGATAATTCCTTACAAAAAAACATAACTTAATATTTTATGTTATTAACATAATTTATTTATTTTTCTTTAAGTTCTTTCATTCATTTTATACTATTTGTAACTTCTGAAAACATAAATATATATGATCCGAGTTTTATGTACCGTAGTTGTAACAAGTTAACAACACACACTACAAAGAAAATAAAGTGTACCAATTTAAAGATGGATAATAGAGAAAGCTATAGTCTGATATTAAATATAGAATATGATTGTGTCGAGTAGTTAAGAGGGAAACAAAATATAAAGCACATGAACGGCCCACATGTCAAATCAGATGACATGCCTTGAGCAAGGATGGCTCGTAGATCCGATCTGATTCAATTATTGTTTTCTTATATTATTATTACTAAACTCTTAATTTTTGTAACTATTATTCATTCTGTTGTTAATATTTTCATATTCGTCAAATTAAAGATGAAATGGATCGGTCACCGACGATAACGAGAAGAGTACCGAAACTTAAATGATTATAGAGTAATTTCCTCATGGGAATGTGGGACTCCTCCTGCTTATCTTCCACATGATGGGTGGGTTCTATTCAATTTTAAGAGAATTTTATTATTTTCCTAGAACTATAAGTTATAATTAACACTACCAAAATTTTGCATAGTTTTACAAACTCTTGTATATTGACATTGGTTCTATATTTTATGTAATCTGAAACTGTACGAATAGATTCACTATTAATCTATTATTAGGTTTGTCATTTTCGTTTATATTATGGAGTCAACAGTCATCTTTACTAAAAGTTACTAGTTTGACCGGATAGCATGTTTAACTGGAAAAAATGTGCCGAACAAATATTACTCTTTATACTCAAAATTACTAATATATATATATATATATACACATATATATATATTAATTGATTTAAGCAGGACATTATTTTAGAACTAGAAATAAAAAATTAACAATAACTTTTGATTCTCAATCATGCCGTCCAATTTAATAAAATATTCTTTAAAAAAATAATAATAAACGTTGGTTGTGTGAGAGTAATAATCTCAACTATTACTCTCACTATTTTTTTTTTTAATCTCAACTATTCTATCCTTCCAAGAATCCAAATTCTTAGATACCAAAAGTAAAAAAAAAAAAGATTTTAAGCGGCGAAGAAAGAACAAACCAGACGATATCTTAGGTAACTCTCACCAGTTTTCCAATCTTTTTTTTTGGCGAGTGGTTGTTCTCACCGTCGCCGGAAACAAGACTCCATTGTCTCTATTTCTTCTGTAGGCTACTAGTTCTTCGAGCTTCCAAGGTGGTGGCGCTAGATCTGGGTTTTTGCTCTGCTCGCCTTTGGCTTGGTGGTGGTTTTGTGGTTCGTCTGTCTCGTTCTCGGTGTTCTGGTGCGTCTCTCGTCCTCCCTCTACTCGAATCTCGAGGACAGGTTCCTGTGTTGGGTCCGTTCTGAGTCTCACTCCGTCTCTGTCTCGGGTTTTGTCTCGTCTCTTCCTCTCAAGTTGGTTCCTGCTTGAATTTGGGTTCTTCAAGGGTTCGGTTGGTTTCAGAGCCAAGTTTCATCCCCTAAGCTCGAGGACGGCTAAAGGTTTGTGTCTTGTTCTCTTTCTCCTCCGCTTCCGCCTCTATCTCTTGGGTAGTGTGCTTGTCCCTAGCTTTTCTCTGGTTGTAGCTCCTGCGATTCGCCGTCTCTGCTCTTGTTCTAGTTATTGTGTTCCTCCGTGTATGTTCTCGGCATTAGCCTAGGTTGGGCCATAGTTTCTGGTCCGTTGCTTAGTTGTGTTTGCTCCATGGGTTGTATATTCAAGAGACTGTCAAGGTAATTATTTCTCTTCCTCTTGCATCTTCCGGGTTCTTGTTGTTGTTGTTGTAACATCCGTAGTTCTAATTTTTGGGGTTTAATTGAAGTATTTAAAAGTTAAAGGGCTGTTTTGAGTAAATCAATTTTTCTGTTGGGTTTAATTGATTAAAGGAGAAGTTGTGAGGCTGTTTTCGAGAGACCAAAGAAGCGAGGTCCAATCTTGCAATTTCAAAATTTTGGTTTGTGAAACCCTAAAAATATTTTCCTTAAACTCTCGAGTCTCTTATCCCCCGTGATCACGTCTTCTTCACGGCATCAGAGGCAAGTCCGAGCTGTTCTTGATCAGAGGAGGAGCCTTAAGAGGTGTGGCTATCACGGGAGAGAGAGATCACGGGAGAGAGAAGAACGGCGGTGCGTGGGTAGATGGAGCTGAGGATTGGTTCCGGCGAGCTGGAGGCCGTGAATTGCAGAAACCAGAGAGAGAGAGAGGACGAGAGAAGGAAGGCCGTGGAGGAGCGTTGGGGTGTTGAGATGCCGTGTGATGCGCTGAGTGGGGTGTGTGGTGTTACGGCGTTGATCTGTGTCCGTGAGGCCGAGATGGGTGGGCGAGCTGAACGTGGCCAAGGAAGGGGGGCTGCGAATCATGGAGGGTGTTGCCGGTGGTGGGTCACGGCGGTAGGAGGAAGCACACGAAGGCCCGAGGAAGAAGATTACGTTACTGAAGTATTTAGTTGTTGTATTATTGTTTGATTAGTGGGTAATTAAGGTTTTTATTATTTCATTATTTGTTTTTAGGTTGCGTTCAGGATTATTAAGGGGTTATTTATCCCGTGAGGTTTCAGAAAATTTCAGTCTTCCATCAGGAAATTTTTTCCGTGCGTGATCCAGGTGAGTTCAGTATTGTTTGCTAAGTTGAGCAAGTGCAGTTTCTGGAAGCGGAAGATGGGTTTTCTGGGTCATGTTGTCTCAGAGAACGGGGTGGCTGTAAACCCGGAGAAGATTCGGGTGATAGAGGAGTTGCCAAGATCGAGGAATGGGACAGAGATTTGGAGCTTTCTTGGGCTGACTGGTTATTACCGGAGGTTTGTCAAAGGTTTTGCCAGCATGGCTCAATCTATGACTAAACTTACTAGGAAGGATGTTCCTTTTGTGTGGTCACCGCAATGTGGGGAGAGCTTTTTGAAGCTCAAAGAGATGTGGTTAGCACGCCAGAGTTAGCTCTACCAGAGCGAGATGAGCCGTACGTTGTGTACACTGACGCGTCCAGGCTGGAACTCGGATGTGTGCTTATGCAGGAGGGGAGGGTGATTGCCTATGCTTCACGGCAGTTAAGGAAGCATGATGGCAGTTAAGGAAGCATGAGTGCAACTATCCTACCCATGACTTGGAGATGGCAGCGGTAGTGTTCGCACTAAAGATCTAGAAGTCGTATCTATATGGCGAGAAAGTTCAGGTGTTCACGACCACAAAAGTCTGAAGTACATCTTTACTCAGCCCGAGTTGAACCTAAGGCAGAGGCGCTGGATGAAGTTGGTTGCAGATTATGATCTGGAGATAGCTTACCATCCCGGTAAAGCTAATCTCGTGGCTGATTCCTTGAGCCGGGGGCGAGTGATCTTGGATACAGAGAGAGATGCAAAGACTCTAGTAGGCATGGTGAGTGTCTTGCGGTTGAATGTTGTATCCGAGGAGTTCAAGCTGTTGGGTTTGGAGGCGGCCAATCAGGCTGATATTCTGAGCAGAGTGCGGGTTGCACAGGAGTTAGACGCGGAGTTGGTTGTGGCTTATAGAGCAGAGAAGTCAGAGTATGAGGTTTCCAGCAATGAGACCATATTACTGCATAGCAAGGTGTGTGTACCGAAGGATGACTTGCTTAGGCAGGAAATTCTTAGGGAAACGCATCAGAGTTGATTCTCGATTCATCCAGGAGATACCAAGATGTACCGTGATCTCAAACGGTATATCAGTGGGTATAGATGAAGAAGGATGTTGTCAGCTGGGTTTTCGGGTGTGATACCTGCCAGTTAGTGAAGGCTGAGCATCAGGTTCCGAGCGGGTTGCTGAGGAGTTTGTCCATTCCAGAGTGGAAGTGGGACATGATCACCATGGATTTCGTGGTTGGTCTACCAGTTTCGCGAACCAATGATTATATCTGGGTCATCGTCGATAGGTTGACCAAGTTGACACATTTCCTGGCTATCAAGAAGACCGATGAAGCTGAGGTATTGGCTAGTAGATATGTCAGCGAGATGGATGGCACTCAGAGCGCATTATTCAGACATTAGAGGATTTGTTGCGGATGTGTGTGCTGGATTGGGGCGGACATTGGTTCGACCACTTGAGTTTGACAGAGTTTGCGTACAATAATAGTTACCAGCCTAGTATCGGTATGACACCTTTTAAGGCTCTCTATGGTAGGCCATGCAGGACACCGCTGTGCTGGACTCAAGTGGGGGGAGATGAGTTTGCTGGGGGCCGATTTTGTGTAAGAGACTACGGAGAAGATCCGTGTTGTTAAGCTGAATATGAAGGAGGCACAAGATAGGCAGAAGAACTACGCTGACAAGCGTAGAAAGAAGTTAGAGTTTTATGTGGAAGATATAGTGTATATCAAGATGGTCATGCTGAGAGGCCCGATCAGGTCTATTCCCGAGACTAAGCTGAGTCCTCGGTATATGGGTCATGTTAGGGTGTTGGACCGTATTGGGCCAGTTGCGTATAGGCTGGAGTTGCCAGATAAGATGCAGGCATTTCATAAGGTGTTTCTCGTATCGAAGCTGAAGAAGTGCCTGCATAAGGATGATCGGGTGATGGATGAGATTCCATCCGATCTTCTGCCGAGTATGGTTGTAGAGGCGAGGCCTCTGGAGGTACTTGACCGTAGAGTCAGGCTGATTAGGAGGAAGCAAGTTCCAGAGATAAAAATCTTGTGGAACTGCAATGGAGCGGTGGAGGGGACTTGGGAACCGGAAGTAAAGATGAAGCAGAAGTTTTCTAAGTGGTTCGGCAAGCTGGCGACCTAGCTGGGGTCCCAATGTTGTGTTGGCTGAGTTGTTGTTTTTTCTCGCTGTTAAGCTATTGTACTCGTTTAGTTTTGCTGGAGATTATAATGATGTACAGTTTTACCTTTTATTCAATAATAAGCGGTGTTGTTATTGAATATGTTATGCTGTTGTGTTTGTTTATACTTAGTTTGGCTATGAGAATCGTGCCGTGTTGATTCTAACACTTGGTTTGGCTGATTAAGACTCGTCTGAATGCTGTTTGATGGGGTTCCGTGCTGTGGAATCTCATCGATGTGTGGTGTTTGCCGGTCGGGTTTCTGTGTGATTCTTGATGCTGTCTCGGTAAGCCATTAGAGATCTTAGGATATTGTTGGACTTGCTGATCGGGTCATGCTGGACTCCGAGATATTTGCCATTCGTACTGCGTTGAGCTGTTCCGGGGATCTGGTAGGCGTAGTTCTTGCTGATCGGGTCATGCTGGACTCCGAGATATTTGCCATTCGTACTGCGCTGACTGTTCCGGGGATCCGGTAGGCGTAGTTCTTGCTGATCGGGTCACGCTGGACTCCGAGATGCTTGTCATTCTTACTGCGCTGATCTGTTCCGAGGATCCAGTAGGCGTAGATTATTCAAACCAAGTGGAATCTTGAGGTATAGGATTCCGGGAGTATTAAACTAAGTATAGACAATGCAGTGTAGAGTTATTAGCCTAAAGGCTATACTGTAGACGTTATGGTCATGTGACTATGCTGAGTTAGAATAGCGGTTGTGCTATGTTGTAGATGTTCGTTGGATGTTAGATTCGGGGACGAATCTATGTTAGTGGAGGAGAATTGTAACATTCGTAGTTCTAATTTTTGGGGTTTAATTGGAGTATTTAAAAGTTAAGGGGTTGTTTTGCGTAAATCATTTTTTTGGTGGGTTTAATTGATTAAAAGATAAGTTGTGAGGTTGTTTTCGAGAGACCAAAGAAGCGAGGTTCTATCTTGTAATTTTGAAATTTTGGGTTATGAAACCCTAAAAACCCTTAAACTCTCGAGCCTCTCATCACCCGTGATCACGTCTTCTTCACGGCATCAGAGGCAAGTCTGAGCTGTTCTTGATCAGAGGAGGAGCCTTAAGAGGTGTGGTTGTCACGGGAGAGAGAGAGATCATGGGAGAGAGGAGAACGGCGGTGCGGGGCTGAGGAGTGGCGCACAGAGAATCAGAAGCTCTTCACCCTTCCGGTAAGTTCCTCTCCTTGTTCCTCACACCAAATGTTAGCCGAGTAGAGTTAGGTTGTTGTGGGTTTGTGGTTATGTTAATGCGTGGGTAGTTGGGCTGGGGATTGGTTCCGGCGAGCTGGAGGCCGTGAATTGCAGAAACCAGAGAGAGAGAGAGAGAGAGAGGGCGAGAGAAGGAAGGCCGTGGAGGATCGTTGGGGTGTTGAGATGTCGTGTGATGCGCCGAGTGGGGTGTGTGGTGTTACGGCGGTGATCCGTGGCCGTGAGGCCGAGACAGGTGGGCGAGCTGAACGTGGCCGAGGAAGGGGGCTACGAATCGTGGAGGGTGTTGCCGGTGGTGGGTCACGACGGTAGGAGGAAGCACACGAAGGCCCGAGGAAGAAGATGACGTTACTGAAGTATTTAGTTGTTGTATTATTATTTGATTAGTGGTAATTAAGGTTTTCATTATTTTATTATTTGTTTTTAGGTTGCGTTCGGGATTATTAAGGGGTTATTTATCCCGTGAGATTTTGGGAAATTTCAGTCTTCCGACAGGAAATTTTTTCCGTGCGTGATCCAGGTGAGTGCAGTACCGTACTCGAATATTTATTTCCGGGGTAATTAAGTGTTAAGATTTATTTATGTGCTTTTTTTTTTGCTGTTATTGCCGTTAAATTAATTGTTATTAAACTTAGGATTATTTCTGTGATTTTTCCGTGATTTGCCGTTGAATTAATTGTTTTAATCACGTTTTGGTTGTTTAAAATATCGTTGATTTAATTTTATTCATTATTTTGCGGTGAATTAAATTTTATCAATTACGGTTTTGCTGTTTTGTCGAGTCCGGGCATTTAATTATGCTGGAGGTATTTTTGTAATTTTTTCCTAATTGACCTAGTAGACGGGTTGATCGCCTCCTTAGTATTTTTAAAATACTCTATGCGTCTTTTCGTAATGGCGCAAGTAAGGGAAATGATAAAGCTAGCTGAAGCTCGTGGAACTGCGGTGACGGTTCAAGATGACATACCGAGAGGGTGTTTTATTTATTTATTATCGCTTTTGTTGCTTGTTTGTTTCCTTAAACCGTTAGGTTGTTAGTTGATTTCGAATTTATTGGTTTATAATAAATCGTTATCGTTGAGTTGTTTAATTATTTGCGTCTGCTGAGAGTTGATAATATTTATAGGAATATTATTATTATATTTATTGTTATTAACAAAAAAAAATGGGTTGGGGCTTTTCAGTTGTAGCTGTCGATTCGTCCGGTCTTGGCTTCTTTTACGTCGCGGGCTCTCTTTCTTCTCCCCAGCCTTCCCGATTTGGTCTCCTTGTTTTCGTTCTCGGCTTTGGTGCTGCTCTTCTCATTTTCGGCTTAGTTAAGGGGCGTTGTGGCTGCCTCCTTCTTTCCGTTGGTTTAGCAGCAGTTAGGGCCTTCAGTTCAGTGGCTCACTCCGAGGTTGCTCCTTCTTCCTCCTCTAGCTTCTTAGGTGTGGTGTTCTTCGGGTCCTTATTGTCCTGCTCTTCCTTGTCTCGGGTAAGTTGGGTTCTCTTCTTCAGCGCTTTACTTTGGTTCAATTTGGGCTTGCTTTGTTTCGTGGATGCTGCTTGTGTGTGCTAGAGTGTTAGAGGCTGTTGGAGGGTTTGTGTTGCCTTGTTCTTTGCTTGGTTTGTGTCTTGAGGTCCGGCTTTGTGTGGTGGATTTGGTCTCCGTCTTTGTATTGGGAGAGTTGATTGGGTTATTGGGCTTTAAATGTCAAATTGTCAACTTGTATAAGTAATTTTATTTTTAATTATATACATTATATACCGTAAAAACTAAAGTATTCATAAAAATGTACAAATATTTGTCAATATAAATAATATTTATGAAAAAGTTATTATAATTGATCCCGGTACAAAATATTTCTAGGTCCATCACTATCGACTAATCGAATTTACTTGTACCTCACTAAAGAGATGATGAATCTGATCAAAATAATTCTGAAACAAGTTTAAGTCTAAGAAATATAATAGTTAATTAAAATAAATGACAAAAATGAATGTCAAATATCATATTTGTATGTTTTCTTCCTCATTTGATTCACTATCTCTCTAATCGATCTAGATAGAAAAGAAAATTTCAAATCTAGATAGAAAAGAAAATTTCAAATTTTACTGATTAATTAATCAGATAGAATCGATACTTAAATCCACTTATTACCACTAATTGGATTTGGTGGATGATTATTTATCTGTTTGATCAATTAAGACAATTAGGTCTTAATCGAGGGGGAAAGTCTAGTATAACAATTCAACAAATGACTAAACAGTTAGGCAATCCTTGATTTGAAACATTGGTTTTAACCTTTATTCTAAAAATCGGCCGATTTGCCGATTAATTCTCTGATTAATCGCTCAACGAAGGTAAATCGAGTCGATTCCGGTTAATCGGTGTATTTACTGGTTTAATCGATGTAAATGGTTAAAATTAGTATAACTTTGGGAAAATTTGAGTTTTTTCTTCTATGAAAAATGTGAAACTTTGTCGAAAACACTAGAAGGTCTGAAAAATATAATTTTTTTGTATAATAACTTTTTCATAATTAAATGCTAATTTTCATAATTAAATGCTAATTTTTATATAACTAGAAGGTTATGAGTCCATAGACTTGTACCCTAAGTGCAAGACTCAAACCATGTAAATTAACTCTCTTTTAGAGTCATATTTCCAACATGAATCGAACATGTGATCTCTAAAATTCATACGTTTTTGTAACCAATAAATTTAACTATTATATCAACTCATCGTTCCTATTGCAAATAAAGTTTACATTTTTAGACTCTAAAAGACCAGATCTGATATCAATATTAAGAAGACAATATCGACTTACTTTATCTTAAAACTTTTTCTTCAAGTCGTAAATTGCCTCGATATTTGTATTGTTATGGAGAGAAGATATATATATTTTTTAACTTAAGAAATTAGGTGACTCTAAAGAAAAAATAATGTTTAAACTTTAGATGTATATGACCAGTTAGTAACTTGAAACTTTTAAATTAAAATTTGTCATACTTAACAAGTGACATTGGTTTTACAGTTATATTTAACTGGACAATTTTATTTTTAATATTTACCAATTATTCATTTATTATTTTGTCAAAATCTATTTCAAAAAGAAATCCGTTTATATTGCTAAAATGGTTAAAGTTTAATTTTTACATCCCAAATCTGAGTTCAAATCACTCATTTATCTCCTTTCTATTTTTTTTTCTTTTTAATAAGTGAGTAATTTATTTTTGATAATTTTAAATATTTAATCCCAGTAAAAAATTTGTTTGGGTCTGCCCATGCGTCCCATAACTCATAAGTCCTTTTATCACTAGACTAATTAAACATTCGCTGTAAAATATTGGCCAGTTAAATAGATAAACAATTAAAACTCGGAAACGAAGCTTGCCTTGTCTTGGCTTCATGGCCGGCTCTAGTTTCGATCATGACACTATTTCTCAACGCGAGGTAGAATCAAAGACTGATCTTTAGCTTTGATTACTTCAAAATTCCCAGCTTTCTTTTAGTGGGTTTATGCAAAACTATAATTTTCTAGCCTATGTTTTGAAACTAAGTACCATCTCTAAACCAGAACCAACTTAAACAAATTCTAGAAAATGCTTCCCTTAGATCTGACGAAGAAACAGAAAAACCTTGACGAGAAAGCTCCGCTACAATGCAACAATGGAGGTTATATATGGTTTTAGAAAATGAATATTTTCTAGAACCCAATGCAGCTTCCATTGTTGGAGATGGTTGAACTCCCCGTCATCGTTTCCCTATTTCTTCATCAAATCTATGAGATTTATTTTCTAGAATTAATTTCAGTGGATTTTGGTTTGCGTATTAAAATTTCAAAACATGGACTAAGAAAATGGAAGCTTTGCAACCAAATTATTCTGTCTTCCCTTGGGGTGAAGCAAGGATAATAGAGTGATGGTGTTTCTTGCCATATAAATAATAGAGTAATTTCTGTAACAAAATCGTTATTCAACAAAAAAAAAATACTTAACATCGGCGTTGAATATGAGTAAAAATTCGTTCTAAGCCGAATCAAACAAGAATATTCGATCCAAAAATGGATCCATATCTTAATATGATTTGAACGGATGTCTTTTACTATATCCGATAAATTTAATTTGAATCCGAACTAAACCGAAAAAGAAAAAAATCAATATAAAATTAAATATTTTTAAAATTAAAGATATATTTGAATAAAACTCGAATTCAAATCAAAACCAAAACCAAATCCAAAGTCATATCAAACTGTCCATTATACATTTAGGTTTTAGTTTGTATATCCTTTGACGAAAATAAAAATGAAAAAAAACAACGGAAAAAAAAAAATTAAAAGAAAAATAAGACCGGACACAAATGCAACTACATAGTTGCCATAGGGCGACAAGTCCAATGACTCCTGAAGTTACAAACGTGAAAAAGCAAATGGTTACTAAACAAGAACCGTCAGATATAATAATATTCAACAAAGTAGGTCCCATTACCAAACATCCAACGGGTAAGATTCACCCCAATTTCTCATCTCATTTCCAAATAATATAAATACAAAAAATCCCTAAAAAAAGGCGCAAACAAAAAGCAAGAAGCCTTCACTCCTCAGCCCCTCTCTGTCTCTCAGGTACTTCTTCTTCTTCTTCCTTTACTCTCTGCAAAAACAAACCCTAAATTCAGTGTTACTTCACTAAATATGGACTAATCTGATATAAAGATTTGATTTTTTTGGTTATTATTCATAACTAGTTACGATTATTGTTGTTATTTCTAGATCTTGTCATTCCAAATGGACCAAGAAGATTCATGTGAAGTGAAAACAACAGCTTCAATAGAGCCACCTAAAACTCCAAACCCTAATGTTCCAGATTCGATTCCATCCATTGATTCTGACTCGTCGTTATCGGAAGAGGAAACAATCACAAATAGTGACAGAGGAGGAATCATCACTTTGTCACCACTGTGTAACCAATACAATGATAGAATGAAGACTGATTCAATCTCAGATTGTGTTTTGGTATCTGATGAAGAAATCATGGAGACTATGTATCAGAATCTGTTGAGAATTGTTTTGTCATTGCAGATTCAACATGTAGCTGCTGCTGCTTCTGCTGAGGTTTGGTGTTTTGATGATGGTTGCAAAACACCGCCTCCTTCTTCTCGGAGTCTCGATTCGAATATGGTTCCTGATACTTGTCCTGGAGCTCCTATGAAGCTCACTAAGATAACAAGGAAGATTGATTCTGGATTGAGAAGAAAACTCTTCTGAATCTGACTCTTCTGACATGAGTGAATTGTTGTTGTAGCTGTAAGAGCTTTAGGGATATAATAAGTCTTATGGCTCTTTATTAACTTGTTTGGCTTTGGAATGTACAGTCTTATGGCTAGTTGTTGTGGTTGGAGACATTCAGTTTCTGTAGTTTGTGTTTTTTTTTTTTTTTTTTTTCTGGAGCTTATCAACAGTGAAGAATCTGGAATAAGATGTTTTACTCTTTCCCCCATTTTTCAATTCAAATCCATGGATAACTATATGTAAAATATCAAGGAAACATCATAAAGGTGATGTCTTTGTTAATGTGTCAGAGCTTTATCTTTATTCTGCAGAGGTATAAGACAATAGAAAACTGTAGATAGGGTTTGTACCTTTATTGATTGATTGCTATTTGAAGGTGACCACAGAATCAAGATCCTTGCTTTGCAAATGATTGCAATTCTCAGTTTGATAAGCTATGAGGCAAGAGGGAAGCTTTGGTTTGGTCACTCTCTGTTGTCCATCTCGACGCGTGCAGGTATTAGCATTTGGGTGATGGTAAATCATAACAACACGAATAAAACCAAAACTCAGAGTTGGAAAATCAATGCTTAACATGAAGTTGTACAAGTAAAAACGTGTGTTTTAAGTCTATACAAAGAACTTTGGCAGTATCACCAAGATCTTATCAATGTAGTGGCATAAACCTAACTGTGTCTATGACACTCAATAGATTTCAAAGAATATTTTATCTCTGATCTGGCTTGGTCCTCTTAAGGAATAACTGAAACTGATTTGGAAGCGTCTAAGTGGTTTAACCGACAGGTTCCAAGAAGATATTCTGGGAGCTCCTCTTCGGTATTCGCCTGCACAAATAAGAAACTGCACACTCAAATCTAATGCTTCACTAAGTAACGGGAAAGAACCGAAATGGCTTAGAGTTAAACCAGGTAAGAAGAGTCGTAACAAGTTTAACCATTGGAAAACTGGTTTACCTGTATCAAGAATGCCATTTCAATCACGAGTTTGTTGAGGTAACCAAGAACAAGACTCACAACTCCTCTTGCAACAGTTGATGACCCAATATCAACGCCCAGCTGCAAATAACAGCGGAGGCGTGTAAAAATGAAGAGTCTCTAACAACGCTCGACCCCAAATTTAACCAAACCTGAAAAGACACATTGTTGCTGCAAATACTAGTTCCTATTGAGATATTACCTCGATATAGTTCTTTCCCCTGAAGTAATTGATCTCCAGGGCTTGACCAATAAGACATGCTTTCTTTCCCACACTCTGCTTAACTATCCAAGAGCCCTGATACATTCGCAAAACCCAAGTCACTTATGAATAAATCAGACAACAAAAAGGTCTAATAAGAGGAAGTAATCTTTTAAGCCAACCTTGGATATGTAAGGAATGAGCTTGAACCTTGAATTCCTATATGCGTCATCACCATTAACAAAGCTAACTAGCAAAGGATGCTCTTCAATGGGATTACTCATCATGTAATAAAGCACAAGGCTGTGCGTTGTTGATCCAGGAACCTATTATGTCATTGAACAACAAATTGATTCTTTTACCAACAAATGGAAAGGCTTAAAAAAAAAAAAGTGGTCACAGGAGTGTCCTCTTACCTGTATATTCACGATGAAAAAGAACTCCGGCCCACCTTTTGCTGCATATTTCTGCATTTAAAAAGCTTGTAAAACTTCTAATAATAAGTAAGAAAGGCGAATATCTATCAGAACAAACAATAATAACTAGAACCTGAACTATGCCTCCTGGACGGCCCCCCAAATCATCCTCTCGCTTGTCAGATTTCAGCCAGTCTGCAGCTACCATTTGCATCAACGTACCCTTTGCTTTGACCTGGATCCACCAGAAGAGAATGCTTACAAATTGAGGAACATTGAACAGATTGATATATTCAAAGCAGCTAAGACAACAAAAGTTATTTGCTTTTCTTTACCTTCTTCTGGTCTTCGAGATAAGTCTTTGCTCGGATGAGAAAAGTAGAGGGGTCGGTTGTTGTCCAGCTACAAGGCAAATCACAAGTGGGATCAGTTGGAAGTGTCGTTCCATAGCAGCAAGGCGTGCTACTCTCTTCCCTCGCCCTCTCATGCAGGTCAACGTAACCCCTCTTTTGAACTGCGTGAGGAAACAAAATTTAAAAAACCACTAAAACAGGAAAAAAAAATGGAGAAGGCTAAATCATAATGACAAGACAAAACTAATAAGAGCAGAATTTATTCATGACACTAAAGATCACCTGCAAGATCGTGTAGTTTTTTCACTAAACTCGTAGCGCTATTTAGTTTTGGCTGGCGGGATTCCTGCAATCAGTAAACGGAAAGTCAGAATTGTTATCTTTCCAATCAAATTAAAGTCATGCCTGATGTTGCTACCTGACAGCATGTGTCCAAATCAAAATCTGAGGTCCAGTTGTCATCCATATTGTCATTATCTGACGGTTCTGGAACGTCGAAAAACTCATCCAAGTCTACGAGGCTAGATCGCTCTGAGGGAAATTTGTCTCTCTCTTCATTTGCATTGTCCTTAGACATTCCGCTTTCTCTAAGAGAAGAAGAATCACCAAACACACCATCTTCGTTCTGAGCCAATCTTGCACTTCTTGACAACTCCCCTGACGATAGATTGGAAGGAAAACTTCCATGTTTTGCCCTAAACAACTCTCTCAGGGCTGATTTAACCAATAAGGATGTTATGATAAAAGAAAAGTGCTAAAACTAAGACAGTTTCCTTAAAGAGAATTAGCAACTACCTGACAGTCTTCCAAGCATTTTCACGGTAATAGATCTAGCTAGAGATGGTTTCAGATAAGATCTCCAGCACTTCCAATCAACAGCAAGCATGTGCTTCACAACTGATTGTTTTCCGTTATCTATGGGAGAAATCACATAACCGCCACCTGTGATACAAAGGAGAAAGTGTCATCTTGCTATGATTCTCCATCCAAAATTGCAAATGAAAACATTAGTTACACAAAAGAGATCAATAGTTGCATTAGCCCAAACCGACAACATATATAATTTTAAGATACTAAAACAAAAGCAGGCTTCTGTGGAAAATGAGAAGTAAACCTTTGGATATTCTCTTTAAAAATCACTCTAACTAATCATAAAAGAGTAGAGAGATAAGTAGGCTTCCACAAACACCAAGGTAGGTGTAAAAACCTTCGATGGCAGAGATGTCAAATTTAAATGACACCACAGGGCTAATGAGTAGTGGCAACGATGAACATGTAAGGAAATGCAAAAACCAACTTCATTTTAATTTAAAAAACTAGGCGTACATTACTTTTAAGGCACGCACGGATATAGCCTTTCTGAGGTGGACACTTCTTGTGAAATACAGAATGATAAAGAATAACTGCAACAGAATGAACAAAGGAGGATAAAAAGTTAGTTAATGGAACATCTGGCAGAATCAAATGAACAGTTATTTCTATTAAGTGTTACTAACCATATGTTCCATCATCTTCCCTTCTCCAGTAACGCCGCAGCGAAAAATCTCTTCTCTTCATCCCCCTGTTACTATAGCATGTCAGTAATAAGACAAACAAAGACGCAAACTCTGGCAGAAAAAAGTTGAATAGCTAACCAAGGTAACCAATCGCTGTATAACTGTTTGTGAATTATATCAGTGTGACCATCAAGATGTTCAACCACACTGCCTTGGTAGAAACAGAAATCCCATCTGCAGAGTTTTGAGGATTTAGTTTAGAAAAGGTAAACAATACTTCAAATAATAAAAATAACCCAAAACCTGCATTTGTTTATGTTCTATCGACTTGCTTATCTGCATACTGGCAGTAGTACTTACTCTGATCTTGAGGGTCCGAGAGAAAGAAGCGTTTGGAAAATGGTTTCAGAAGTTCCATCGACAACCCCAACAGCCATGATAGCTGGATGATCATCCCACTGTGGAGAGAGGCAAAGGAATTTTCAAAACATAATTACGTTCTAAAACCCAATGAATATACCTTTTCAATAGATTAAGACTGAAGAAGATACTCACCCTTCCAAGAGAGTCTCTCTCTTTTGCCTCTTTGAAAAGACGAAGACCTACATGTAGCACATGTTAAAACTATGCATTCAAGCAACAAAAACCAATGACAATCAAGTATGAACCATACCATTTTGACAACCGAATATTGTCCACGGAGAAGGCGCAACAACATCAGTCATAACAGGATCCACTCGTGCAGACGAACGCAGAGTCCAGTCAATAGAACTGGAGTGATTGTCCCGAACTGAGCTACTCAGTCTGATTTAAGAAAATAATTCTTTCTTTAAGTAAAGACAAACCATTATAGGTGCTAAGTAACTTGCGAGAAAACTACAGGAAATACTGGCTCAGCAATTTCATTTAACAGTTAGCTTAGAGATGTATTCCACTGATTACAGTAAATTGTACCTAAGCGAGTCCCATCGGCTTCTCGAACAACTAAAAGCATCTCCTGGAAAAGGCGCACCCTGCATAAACCATATAAAACTATAAGTCTCTATCCTCCAAATAGAAGAGCTACTACCTTGTTACTAAATGCCTTGTATTGACCTTTAAAGCTGCCTCTTTAATTAAATTGATCCACCTTGCTGCATCCTCAGGACTGCGTGCTCCTAACTAATAAATCAATGAAAAACAAGAAGCTTTACATATGAAAAGGGATGTTCATCATTTCCAACAAAAGGAAAGAAAACGTAAATTACCTTACCTTGAGCTGATCATTGTGATTTGAAGTATTGAATAGTGTAAATATGAAGAATTCCTACAAAGTGATTAAAAAAAAACCATTACAACAAAAGCAAAAACAACATTAAGGTTTGAAATAGATCACATCTGAAAAAAACGAGAACTTCATACTTTTCTATGAACACTTTCTCTCCCATTGTCAGTAACTCGGATACATGAATCTATAACCGCACTTCTCCCACAATTCTGTAAAAGCCAAATTCAGAGTCTGCTAAGTTACAATCCTAATAAGCCAAAATGAAGATTATGTAAAATTGCGATAAAATGTAACCTTGGATTTAGAATCAGAGATGGATTTGAAACTCTTGAGAAGATGATCTCCAAGAACAAAGTAACGTTTTCTAGAGAAATGCAATCCAAATCGATTAGATCGAATTATATACAACCATCCTTCCATCTTCGTCTCGCTATCGTTTTCAGACCCAAACGCCATTGTACAATGTGTGGATAAGAAAACACACAAAGCTTTACACTTTAAGAACAACCCTAGAAGTTTCTTGATTTACAAGGAAAAATTTCCAATAATCAATCGCCAAGAACACAGAGAAGAATAAAACCCAGAAGACCCACCTCTGGGGAAGTCTCGAAACCCTAGAAATTTCTGCAAATACAAACCACAGAAGTCTCTTGTTTTCACCGTTACGATACAAAAATTGAAACTTTATCCCATAAAACGACAAACCCAGAAAAAGAAAAAGATGGATCAGAGAGTAGACGAAGGGGTGATTTTGAAGTGGAGATAGGATTTTTAATTGGGAACCAAAAATACTGCAATTGATTTTTTTGTTATCGCTTTCCAATTTTTTTTTTTTTTCCTTTCTCTGAATTTTTCAACAGTTTCAGCTTTTCTCTGGTGGAGAAGAAAAACTGAAAATTTTGGAAGCATACGCAAAAGTGACAATTAAAAGATTAGAGACGAATGATTACAAATCTAGTGAAATGACTTTATTACCCTCCTATTTGTTTCTTCGTGTGTTTTAACCACATTAAATTATCTGATTGGATTTGTTAAAACATTTTTATTTTTGTTGCTTTTTTTTATATATAGCCAGATAGGTTTAACCAGGTTTTCTTTTTCTAGACTCATCGCCACTGGTGTAATTGATTTCACTTTGTCTTTGACTATGACCCAACTCTAGTTTATTTATATATATAAAAAAAAAAAATTATTGAAAATGAATGAAGAATAGTTGAATAGATGAATTTGGAGAGAAATGAAGACGGGACTATAATCAATATAATAAATTATTAGAGTGAATGGTTATTGTTCATGTAGAATTTTTTTTTTGTGTTAACTATTTTGTCGGTGATTATTGGAATGGTCGGGGTTTGATCGTTCGGAGCGGTACTATTTCTGATATTTTTACATTCAAATCAAAGAAAATTTGGAAAAAGGTTTTTGTTTTTTTTTTTTGTAAAATAAAATTTGGAAAAAGGTTTGATAAAATTTTACGTACACAAAGGATCATGCGGGTGCAAAAGTGTTTGAAAATGATGTTCAAATGTTTATTTGTAAGAGAGTATATATATACTTCACCTGGGTTCGAATACTAGATACAAAAGATATGGTGTCAATATTATCCACATGGCGACTTTCCATATTAGGCAAGTATGATGTTTTTTTTGTAATCTTTATTCGAGTATATATTCGTCACATCTCGTCACTAATTATATATTCAAATTTCATCAATATGAGATATACATTCGCATAACAGATCGGACCACCATGATTTAAATCCAAATGAAAGAGAAAGTGGTCTAGGATGTTAACTGATATATATCTTGATCGATTTAACTCTATATATAATTTGAGATACTATATATGTTATGGCTCGTAGACAAACAAACAACACAAAAGTCAATGCCTAACTAAAAAAAAAGTGTGGTTTTGTATATCAAACACACAACATCCTTTACTATAAAAGCATTAGAAAATATGTTGTCGTGAAGAAAATCAAAATAAACAGATCACAGCAAGACTTGAAAAATCAAACTCTTGGTAGACTAATAGCACTTTATGAAAAAAATGGCTAAAGAAAGTGAAACCCATTAAAAAGGTTTATAGGACAAAATAAGACAAAATAGAAGTAATATTGACATGGAAGCATTAATTTTGATTGAGAAAATTGTAGAAACGTATCACACTATCTAGGCATGCGCATTTGAGCTTCCTATAATTCGGTATTAGAGATTTGGTATCCGATCGGGTAATTTGTAATTTCAGATTAGATCTAGTTTAGAATCATTTTGGATCGGGTTCTTTTTTATCCGAAATTATCCGAATAACCCGAACAGATCCGAAAAATCCAACAATATCTGAAATATTCAATGAAAATTTGAAAACAAGACATGAAATCCGAATAAGTCCCAAAAATTCAAAATATGAATATTATCTCATGTATATGCAAGTATTTCAGAAATCCAAATGGATTTCTATATTTGTCAAATCCAAACTGATCTCATATTTTCATATGATTGGGTAAATATAGTATATCCGAACCCGATCCAAATCCAAAATTTCGTGTCGGATTCAGATTGGTAATTCGAGTTCGGATAATATTCCCGGACCTAACAATATCGTTGGCCAAATGAAGAAATTGTAGTAATATCAAATATGTAGGAATAAGCCATCATCATATATTTTGTTTAAAAAATAATAATAAGTTTTAGTTAATTGGATTGTTGGCTGTTGCAAACAAGTTGGTCTATTGACGAAGACTGAAGACCATTTCTCAATTATTAAATTTTTTTCCCTGTCATTCGTAGCTTGCAAGTCTCATCATCACCACTAGTTTTAGTTAAAAGTTTATTCTCTTTTAAGAGAAAGTTTCATTTCAGATTCTCTTTGTGAGTCCATAACATAAAAATGTTTTACATATGATATTAATTTTTTTTTTTTTTGATAAGCATATGTTATTAATAATTACGTAGCATGGAATTACGCGGTTGATTTTGTTGTTGTTGTTGTGATAATTCGTTCTTTTTTTATGGTTAGATAAATCGTTAATGTGAGTAATTACTGTCCTGTTTTTGTTTAAAGTGACCATTGCATTTATCTCGCAACATTGAGCCATGTGAGACTGCGAGAGGCTTTCAAATATTTGGATGGTTAGAAAAATTTCAAAAAAACATATATATATATATATATTTGGATGGTGTATATACTCGTTTAATTTGTGATCGAGTGAACGATTATTTGTGGACGGTGGACAAATTTGCATAAACGACATATGTTTTTGTGTGAATAGGGGAGGAGTTTTCGTAAACGATAAAAATAGTATAACTTGTAAAACTATAAACAATATAATGGATGATAACATGACCTCTCATCAGCTTCAACTATTCATCTAGTAATCGTTTTTTTCTTTGCTAGCTTTTTCAAACTTTATCTCCTTCCATTTTTAACTCTCAACTCAAAAATGTATCGATTATGAAAAATCTAAAGGTTTATGATTAATAAAGTATTATTCGGAAAAAATATATAGAATGGATGATAAGTACGTTAGTTATATAAATTAACTAAAAAAGAAATAAAAAAGATTTAACCAAAATTTTGATATCTCTATACTATTATTTGAACAATGTTAAAACCAAAATAATATTCTATTTAAGTGAAATATTACATCAAATATCATTGGACTTAAATTATTAGTCATATTATATAACTCACTTACATTTAAATTAAATTTAATTTTACTAATTATTCTCTCTCTTCCTATTTTCTCTCCAATTAAATCATATTAATTATTTGTTAACATTATTTTCTCCTCTCATTTTTATTTGATTATATATTTTATAAATAATTAAATAATTTTTATAATAAAATTATATACATTTTTAATATATGTTATGATTTGATTTTTTTAACGGACATGAATTGTTTCATATATTATGATATCATTTAAATAATAGTTTTTGGTTTACCAATAATAGTTTAACATTTAAAATATGATAATTTTAATTCACAATATATATTAGATATAATTTATATTTAACTCATTAACTCTATCAGTCAGATCAATTTTTTAATCATTGATGTATTTGATATTGGATTAAATCAAATTGTTATAGAGTTTTTGAATAATTTGAAAATATATACATAACATCACTTAACTTTTATAACCAAATTATGTTATAATCTAAATGATCAAATAAATTTTTTTAAAAACATAACACCGCACATACGTAATTATATATTAGTAATTTTAATTAACACAATCCAAACCACATATAATAATATATATAACCTAAAAAGCTAAAACACTAATAATAATTTATTATTATATAAACTAACAAATATGAAGCAGATATTTCTCCGTGCGGTGTAGTGTGAATTACTATCTAGTACAAAAGTAAAAAAGCACAAAACATTTCATTAAAAAAATATATTTCTGAGATAGCTACGCAAGATAATTTTTTTCCCCTAATATCCTAAAATATATACCCTGTGTTAATTTATGCATACGTATTTGATATTCCAACCATCCTTAAATTTTTTTTTTTTTTTTTTTTTTTT